>BMAV01016087.1:75566-93661 GCA_019973955.1 Trichonephila inaurata madagascariensis | reverse complement strand
GGACGGGGATTATTTCTAGTTTAGTACAGGGGGAAGAGAAAGGGGTTTGGGGAATCGATTTTTCATGTGTAAAAGGTCTTGCGCTAATTGCTGGTACCCTTAAGCGAAATTTTGGTTTTAATACAATACGATTATAATTACGAGTCCTGTCTTCCATGTAAGAATAGAATTAATGTTTCTCATCTTCTAGCAATTTTGTTAATAAACATATGAGGTGGAAAGTGAAGATATTGTTCCGCCAGGACTTGATAGAAAATTCATGATTTGTTGGAACAGGTGACCTTAAGTTATTAAGGATAATGATTCTCTCTGATAGCATGATAGGGGTATACCAAGATTGGCTTACGTAAGATTCTTCTAACAGATAGCTACCGAAAAAGGTAAAAGATGTTATTTGTTTAGTAATGTCCAGCAATATATACTCATAAAATAAGAATATTGCGCTGGAGAAGCAATATCGCCTAATATATGAGTGTCATAAAACAACTCTATGAATGACCATGTGTCGGTATTAATTTATTCGAAAATTTATGCTTGGAGGAACCAAAATTAGGTTTAGTTAAGCACATTTATCAGCTTAGAAATTTCATGCTGTTGGAAATACAAAAACTGAAGTTTGCGGAGTATTTCAAAGAGAATGTGTGGTGTTTAAAACTGGAAGAAAAGAATACCACAAATGTTAATTGATACCAAAATATCCTCATTATGTGATTGTAATTGAGAATTAAAAATATCTTCTTCTTTTCCCGTTTTGTTGTCTTTAATTCCTTTTCAAGGAACAATTTTAAAATATCCTTAGAAATAATTTGACTTTTTTTTAATAAGGTAGAAAAAAATTTTGATTTTCATAATTTATACGATTGAGTTTTTAAGACTCTATAATCTTTATATCGTAAATGTTGCCTCAACTTTTAATAAATAAATACTATCTTCCTTTATTGATTAAATTTACATATTCGCTTTAATCATTTATACTGGGCTATTAGGGAAATAAACGGGAAGATCTAAAGCGATTACTAGTTTAAAAGATTGAAAGTTTGAATCAACTTTAGGTGAGGCATTTTAAAATAACTGATGCATCTATTCTTTTTATTGAAAGACTTCAAGTAGATAATAATTTACATTATTTTACTTCACATTCCGTAAAATAGAATAAAATTCTGAAATCGGAAGTATCCGAATTCCTAATTATCCCTGGAAAATTATTATTATTCCTAAAACACTGATAATTATAATTCAATTTTTCTGATTTACGGTTGTCTTCTCCAAATGTACGAGAGCCTGATCTAAATGCCGAACATAATATTGAGATAGAAAAATGACTCAATTTTTATGAAAATTTGGAGCATTGCAATTCACACATCTCTCATTATAATATAGAGTTTTCAAAATTTCAAAATATTCTAAAAATAATAATTTTTTTTTATTTCAACATACGTAAGAGTATCTTATTTAGCATAACGGTATATGAGAAAGAACGTGAAATTCATTTTGTACCATAAAAAATGGATAAGCTTAGATAAAAGTATAAACAAAGTATGATAAAATAAATAGTATTCTGAAGAATAGTAAAGCCGGAATATAATATTTATGTTGAAGTCCATATACACAGTAATATTCGCCGTATAACTCGCACTTATACTTTCAAGGTGCAATTTTTAATTTCTTGGTATTTTCAGCGTATAATGCGCACATTTTTTTAACGAAGGAAACTGAAATGTACGTGTTTAATGCTGTTATGTTTTTAAGTCATTTATTTGAGGTATTATACCACAATTTTGAAAAGAAAAAAAAAAACAGTATACTTCTAGAACTACATCCCTTTAATTTCATTAGGCAAATCATTTCTTTAAAATAAACAGTATTTTGATCTATGTAGAGGCTTAATTTTTTATGTTTAACTCTTTTTATTTTTAAAGTTATTATTTTTATTCCCAGTGTATAACGCGCACCCGTAAATTTCGATCTAATTTTTTGTATTAAAAGTGCGTGTTATACGTCGGATTTTACGGTACCTAAAAAGTGTTTCGAATTCGGGTTTTATACCTTAAAATTACATGACGAATCTTAAACAAAAGAGAGAGAGAGAGAGAAAAACAAGCCTTGTTATAACAATATGATAAACTTTCTGCTCAGTTATTCAAAAAATGAATAAAAGAGTTTTTGAAACGAATTATCTACAACTACTTCATGAACATATTAAAGTACGAACATGTACTTGTGTTCAAGTAAATCGATTTGAGTAATGACTTACACCCAAAACTTTCTTGGTGATCCTTTATATTTTATAATTGTAACGTTCTGTTAAATTTAGAACAAGGTTCTCTTAGTAAATTTATGTTATGCATACAGTTAGAAAGCAGTTGAAAAAGGCAATTGATTTATCAATTGTCTAATTATGTATACTATTGAATAAAGCTATCAAATTTTTGGTAATGATAAATTCGGCTTTGTGCACTGTGTCATCTAAATACAGAAAACGAGCATGTTATTTACTCCATATTAAACTAAGTAAAGTATTGAATAATGAATACTAGTTATCAACATCTTGTCCAATTGAGCGTACTTATAGTAAGAATGTGTATATCCTCATATTATTATTAACCGCTAATTGTAAGGTGCTTTATTTAAATAATCAAAATAACACGTGGCGTATTACAACACTGGATTGTCATTACATTCATGACATTGTTTGAATATTAAATATCTTAAACTGTGACAAGGAATATTTCTTATCATTAAATAATGTTGCGAAGCCCAGTGGCTGAGTGGTAGTGTTTCGCGCTTCCACACCACAGGTCCGGGGAGCAATTCCCGTGCTGGGCAAGGTCGACTCGACCTTTCATTCCTTCAGGAGGTCGACAAATGAGTACAAAACTTTCTTGGGAGCTAAACACTGTGGGGTTTGCGTCAGATTAATCACCTAATCGGGACATCTGATCATACACCTCAGCGTCCAATGGTCACGTGTACTGGGATGGGCACAGTAGGCATTAGCCCTCATGGACTGTTGCGCCAGTGAGTTTAGTTTAGATAATGCTGTAATTACTATCATGCGTCATTATTCTTTATTTTGCTTAGAGTTCCATGGGTCTGTCCATTTATAATATTCTTAATAAAATTTATTTTAGAACAATTTTTTATTTTTTTTATTTGGGTTTTAGTTGTTTTTCTTCATTCTTTCTAAAATCTTCATTTTAAATTAATATTTAAAAAACACGATGAGATAATTTAGAGTATAACCTATTCTACTTAATTGACAGTTGGTGATATTCTTTTTGCCCTGTTTTCATTCAGTGTAAAATTTTTAAAAAAAATCAAGTTTGATGTGTGAGAAGTCTGAATAGAATACTCCAAGAATTTCAAATATGAGTAGACTTCATGTCCTTGTCTTCCCCAGTCTCACTTCCATGTTTTATCTTCATGCACAATTAATTATGCAGTTTAAGCACAGTGCCTCAGGACAGTTTGTGACAGGAATGTAGGGAGGAAGACGAAAATTCATCTTAGTAAACCGAGGAGTCTTAGTACACATAATTATTCCTCGTTAACTCCTCTTAATTCTACGCTGTACTTAATTCAACATCTACAGGAAATTCTACAGGAAATACTCTGAGTGAATAAATGAATTCCAGTTACTTACATTATTTGTGAACGTGTTTCGGTGAAATTTAATTTTTAGCTTAACGATTATTGAATTTAATTAAGTTTGAGGTAGTCGTTTTGTGTTTATTTAAAATGATGCTTTGGATAGCAAATTTTATATTCCTTCATGGTAATGTGATTATTATTCTCTAATTTAACCAAAAAGTAATTTTAATTTTGAGAAATACAGCGAAGTACAAAAACTATACTATTTTTGAGGATTATTAGTTTCAAATAAACGTCGCATAAAAAAGGAAAATGAGAGAAAGCTGTTTGAAATGGGAATTCATTTCACATTTTTCTGTGTATTTACTTACTTGGATAGAAAATTTTCAGTTAGATTTTTTAAAAAACTTTATTGCTTAGAAAAAACACACTTAACGTTGATTTTCGTTTTTGAAATTTGTGCTTTCACGCAACACATCGTAGAGATATTTTGGTTCTATTAGTTCGCATGAAAACGTATCCATTGAAGTGAAAGAACAATATATATACGTTCTCTATATATATTCACACAGGAAAATTTTTTTCTCAGACTTCGAAAGTGTTTGCAACTTCAAGTACTAAGTTCAAAAAATGTTGTTTTTTTAGACATTAAAATACATAATTTAAATATTTAAAGTTCCAACTATAATGATACAAAAAGTAATGTTTTTGATAGTAAATTTCCCCCTTGTTTTGAAAAAAAGATGGCGTTAATGATGTGAATAAACAAAATGGACAAAGTGAAGATGATTAATACACAAAGGAAAACAAAACTAGATAAGAAATTCAGGTAGAAAAAAAAATTTCTAAAATTGTTTTAATTGGCTTAATTTCTTCATTAAACAGTTTAATGTTAGAGAAAATTCAGTCTTACAGTTACGTATTAATTCACAAATTTTGAAACACAGAATTTAGTTACTCTATAAAATTAACTTCGAGAAAACATTAATAAAATGTTTTTAAGGTTAATGTAACAATACATGTAACACTTTCGCTTACATATGATACATAAATAGTAGAAATTATGTCATTTGTATAAAAGAAGAAACCGTATCTCTTTTATATATGGAGGAAAAAATTTCTTTTATATTTCTATACTTTAACTCACACACAGAAAAGAAAACATGAACAGGATATAGCTTGGTCTGAATTTCCTAGATTCATTACTTATTTCATTCATAGGAAAAGACAACGCTTTGAAATGTTTTATATTCAATTGAACATTATTGAAACTGTTAGAGAAGACATTTAGAAGTTAAAGAATCTTAAAAATTAAGATTATCGTATTGAAATTTTATTCATAATGAATGTAGCTTTTAAAAATAAGCTACAGTTATTAGTCTTAAGAAATGTTTTGTTAGAGTTGATTGTTCATGAAGTGTAAAACATTTTTTTTTTAAACACGAATTCTATCCTACATTTCCGAAATGAACAATCAATTATTATTTACCAAAAATAATTTAATTTTTTCTAATAGTATAACCAAATTTGGCTAAAAAAGGAATGTAGTAGATTTGAACCTTAAAATATCAGAATAGCTTCAAAGCGTTTGATTTAAAAGATGAAACGATGTTTATCATAATATCAGACTTTAAAGCTATTTTACATATTCTAAAGGTCTTATCACATATACGTATTAGGAGGAATTTTCCGTTAAAGCAACCATTCTGAGCGATTTCTACCCAATTGCCATAGCAACGGCTTCGAACAACTTTTTCTTTTGAGCTGAAAGAATTGCTCGAAATTCCAGCGAATGGGATTCTTTGTTTCCCTACACCATAAATAAATGGCAGCCTCGGCTTCGTCAAATGCAACAGAAAAGGCGTGTAATATTCGAATAGTGTATAATATTTTAATGGCGTATAATATTTTAAACAAAATGGTACTCCATTTTTGCTTACGATCGTTAACAAAAGCGCGAGTGTAGTAAAAGAAATAATATTGGATGTGCATTTTCCGAAGCAGAAAAATCGGTGAGTAATTCGTCAATGTGAAGATAGAGTGTGGCTGACGTCAGAGCATGTCGTTTGCTTATGGCAACCCTACACCCTCACAGCTGCTCGAAAAATTTCCCTAAGCGGTTGTTCCCGACATGTGTGTGTGATAAGGCCTTAAATAGGTGAAATGTACTCACCTGAATTTGCTGCACGGATGTATAATCCAGTGCCCAGCCGCTTTTTGTCTGATCCTTTCTTTCATGAGGGCTTTCTTGCTCCCAAATAATTTCATGGCCAGTTTATTGTCAGAGGGCTGAAACAGTGCTTCCAACTGATTTCTCATGAACCCAGCCTTGACTTCGGAGATACCTGGGCCGATCTCTTCCTTGGGGGTGCCATAGAGACTTACATCGTCTCTCTCACCCTGATTATTGTCGCCACCCCCAGAACCCCCCTTGGGGTTCGAAGAGGGCTTTCCGTCTTTGAAATTCATCTCCGGAGAGATGTAGTCGTTGACCAGGTCCTCTTCGTTAGCAGTGACCAGCGAATCGGTTCCCGTGTTTGTATTGTCCACCGATATTTTGATGGAGTCCTGTCGGTGGATGGGGCCCCCTTGTTGTCCAGGGGGCCCCTGGTTAGAAGAGTTGGAGCTTCCCCTGTTGTTACCCTCTGAAGGATTGTCGTCGTCCGGAGGGGTCCCGTAGCGGATGCGACCGTTGGCCAGGCGAAGGCTGGGCAAACGATGGGAGTGGCTCTTGACAGAGTCACCGTCGGCTGCTTCCGAACCCCTGTAAAGAAACAAGAAATATAACAATTTAATGACTTTCAATTTATAGAATTGACATTAAAACAAAAAAGATTTATTATTGAAACATTTTTGACAACCAAAGGTTATTTTTTTAACCATACGTTATTCCTTTTTACGATAAAAGTGATGCATTACTCAAACAGCATTGTTTTCCGACACATTTTATAAATTAAATTGCATGATTATCAGTAGTATAGTTTGCAACCCTCATTTCGAATTTAAAAATATTACACATCAGAAACGCTATAGCTTTCTAGCTTGCAATGTAACTTAATTTAAAATATCCCCTTAAGATAAAATCAATATAAAAAGTAACACATATTTCACAGTTAAGTGAAAATATTTTCTAAATATATATAGTAATAAAATAATTTAAATCTAGTTCTTTCAAAAACGTTTTTAGTACTTAGCACGTCACTACTTAAAAAATAATAGACTTTTGGAAATCCTATGATTTTAAAGAGAGCCTTATTTCAATAAAACTTGGACTTGTAAGCAAAAAAAAGGTTTCCAAATTCCAATAAAGTGCCAGGTTTCTTCTCACTATGCGAAATAATGCGAAAGAAAGAAAAAAGATGGCTTGAAAATAGCAATTTTTAAGAAGAGACGTAATAACGGGAATTCTTGGGAAAGTGGCCGGCTAGAGGGCTTTTATGGAACGAAATGTAGCATTTCTGTTACTTGAAAAGTGTTTGATACAATAAATAGTGTGGAATAAACCGCGAAAATAGTTGAAATAAAAGAATACGTAGACATACGTACTATTAATAAAGGATGTATGAAAAAAAATCCTCAAATAATGTGCTCTATTATATTATTATTATTATTGGGTTGTTCGGAAAACAATTTCGTTTTTTTTAGCAGGTGCCGTAAATACAATTTTCACATCCAACTTTATATTTTAGCCGCATTGCCATTATATGAGTGGGCTTGCTAAAGTCCGTTGCCCCCCCCCCTATAACTTATGAACCACACAAGAGCTATAGTTGTGACCGCTCTATCCGCGATCTTCTTACTAATAGTCTTCTTAGGGAATTTTTGGGAATATTTTATTATAAAACTTCCTCCCGAAGAAGAAAACGTGAGTATGCAAATTTAATCTAGTGTATAAAGTCTGAGAAGAGAGGGCTAGGATAGACTGTGTGCTAGCGGAGCAGTGATTAATCAATTTGAAGTTGATAATTGTTAGATGTAAGTTGACACTATCTGTTACTTTAGATTTAATCTAGATTAGGTACCTAAGAAGTCAGAGCGATTGAATTGACGTAAGTGCTTTAAGAGATCAAAGTCTTTTCATATCTCGCGTACCTGATTAATTGTCTTCATATTTAATAATTGGGTGCATCTATTAGCTTTGGTTCATTAAACATGTGTTGTGGTTTGTGCTGTGAATAAATTGATTGATTTTGAACATGGTTTAACCTTCCTTCCAATTTTCCCACACCCTTAGGAGAAAAGGCGAGACCTTTACATAGTTACAACCTCAGTGGCGTAACGGAGAATATTTGGGCCCCCCTGCGAAGACAGGTTTTGGGCCCCCAAGTTGAATTTTACAAATTGTAGGTACTTGGCGGCTTTGAGGACCCCCTCCCGCAATGCGGGCGTTGCGAGGGCGTACGTTTTGCCACTGCACAATGACCTCTTTTTCAATATTTTTTGAAATTTCAACCCCCTTGTGGCAATGTTAAATTTTGAAATTATTTCTTTTTAATTATTTTTCTCCTAATCTCCATACCACAGAACATAATTTCCACATAGGTAGTTTCGATTAATAATATTTACTATACTGTGATCATGATTAATTATTATTACTTCGATTAATAATATATTTATTATAATTTATACTGAGATCCATTTTAATGTGTAAGCAAATAATATATTTTTGATAAAGTACTCGACTCTAGGATAATATTAAATAATTAACAATGATAATTTATGTGACTTTTAAGCATAAATCAATACAGCTTTCACACTAAAACGTTTTAGTGTTAACCATAACTAAAAAAAAAAAATACTAGAGCTAAAAAACATTTTTCTTTAAAATAATGTTTTATTGTTAATTTTATTAGGAGTATTTAAACTTACAGAACGTACGCCATAGATTAAATGCATTTAGTGTTCATCAAAGTTTTGTGCAGAAGATTATTATATTTAATTGTCTATTAGAACTTTTGTATTTACTCATTTGGGGTCAACTGGTTTTAAAACTAATAATTAGCTAATTGTTGTTATAGTTTTTATTAGTTATTGTAGTTTTAGTTATTTAAAGACAATGTGTATAATTTTCAGGTTCGTTTTTTATTGATTTTACAAATAACCTCATTTAAATTTTCATTCTCATTTGTATGTATTGATTAAAATTCATTAAAAAAATTTTTGAAGCATTCATTTTGTATATGCGTAATTCATTATTCATCGTAGGAGAGACTAAAACACCTTAAAAATATTAAGACCTTCATTTCATGTATTAAAAATACAATAAAGAGAAACCAGGCAAGAAGATTTGTAAGTAAAGAATAATGTGCTTAGTTACAACAGATGGTGTTGCTTCCATCACTGAAGAAAAATATAAAGCTGGTCTAACATAATTTGTATTCCAAAGCAAGATTACCATTTATGAAACATGGAAATGAAAAGCTTGCTTAATACATAATACATAAAGATTTTGTTTCTCTAAATACATTATTCAGCGAGAGCTTATTCATATATTGTTCATATGACGCCTAAACTTCTGAATGATAAATCATGTCTTATTATAACATAAAGAAATGTTTCATAGATATGTAATCTGATATGAAGTTAGAAATTGTGTGTACAATGTAAATTATTAAAACAAATGTGTGTAATAATTCTCCAATTGAACATTCTTTCGAGGGACTTTCGTTAATTTATGATAGTTTTGAACCCTCTAAGATAGTGGTCCCCAACCCCTGGTACATGGATAAAATAGTACCGGGCCACCCAAGGAACATTACATTATTTTTGTTTTATTTACTTGAGTATGTTTTTCTCGTTTTTGTGCGACTTTCCACTGAAATCACTTTATATACATTTTTCGGTGTAACTATATTTAATTCTGAAATAAAATTAAATTAAAATTAATAAATCGAAACACAATCTATAATGTAAATAATCAACATCCTACCCTCAGAGGGGCCGTGGTAAAATTATCATACGTTAACCAGTCCGCGGCGATGAAAAGATTAAGGAACACTGCTCTAAGACATCGCATGATACTTAATTTTTTTTTAGTTTACTCGCATAACGGGAAATATCATTTTAGCCACAACTTTTCAAAAACTGCCACGTCAACACATTTAAAAGTGAGATAATGCAATATTGCATCAGCCATAGAATCTGACCAATCAGCGTATTTAACACCGGAAATCACATTTTTATCGAAGAGACTAGGAGCTTATGTTAAGGAAAGGTATAATAGATGAGAACTCTGGAAAGAAAGGAAATAACGCTTTTGTCCAATGCCAAAACTCCGCAAGTGCTTGTGTTGCTTTTTGTCTTCTGTGAGTTCATCAACAAAATGTATAATAATCAATTGCAAATAGCCGATTGAAACTAGAAAATAGTGTCCCCGAAGCATATATATATATTCAGCGACAGCCTTAGAAATCATAATAGGTCTCCAGTTTAGTCCAAAGACTTTTTTGTATCTACATTTGTTGTGTCTGGTGAATTCCAATTTCTTCCTGCTTTAGCACTGTAGGTCTTAGTACATCTTCACTTTTATTTCATATTACTATATATATATATATATATATATATATATATATACTATCGGCCCGACAGACGTTGTCCTGTACACACGTCTTAAATCCGAAAATTTCAAATTTTTTTTGAATAAGTTGATGAAAATTTATATACTTGATACCGTTTTGATGAAAATGTTCATAAAAAAAGTTATTACAATACCTGACGTCATCACATGTACAATTACCAAATTTCGACCCATTAATTGCGTGTGAGCAAGTGTATACTATGAACTAAGTTTAACATAGTAGAAGCTATTCTGAATAGAAACTTAAACTTGTTTTAATTAAATGATAAAAAAAAAATAAAACTCGAGCTATTTTCATAGCAGGTATGTGTTTTTTTTAATGCACAATAAATAAATTTATCGTAATGCCAGTTAATGCACAGTATTTTTGGTTAATCTTTGAGGGGTATAAACAAACAAATGCGATGGTTTACCAACCCTCGGACACGCAACGTATAATTGGCCGTGCGAAAAACAAAATTTTCCCCTTTTATTTCTTTTTTTTTTCTTGTCGCGCAGTAGCGGATCAAACAATACACAGGGGTAAAACAATTATGCGTTTTAAGGTTTCTAATTAATATCTTTTTAACTAATTGCTATATCGGACCGAATTGTGAATCTAAAGCCTTTTCGAATCCACTTGAACCCACACAAAAAATGTCATCAAAATCGGTCCAGCCGTTTAGGAGGAGTTCAATCACATACACACACACAGAAGAATTATATGAATAAAGATACACATATAGTATATATAGAGAGATGGAGTATTATTACTTTATAAAGAAGAGCTTGTAAAAAAGATATAGTAATTAAAATTACCCATTTAGTTTAAGTATGTACACGGGTTTTTGTTGATTTTTGTGTCTGTCAAAAAATTACCATGATTCCGATAATACTACCCAGCTGACATAAGATTGGCAAATCAATGTGAGTATTTTTAATCATGACGCGTAGTTAACATGCATCAGTCTATGTCATATGACTGTCAACATTACGAGTGGTGAGAGACCTCAACCAGTTAATTATCACAGTTCATCATTCTTCCAATAAAGGTTACCACAGTTATGATTGCATGATTATTATTGTTGCTGATATAGAGGCAATGACAAAGATTGAAGACTTGAGACGCAACTCTTGGTTTTATCAAAAAACAGTTTCGTGATAATTGGAGTCTCTCAGTTGTGTGTGTGTGTGTGTGAAAAACCAATAGCTCTGTACAAAATTAAATAATGTCTCGCTTTAGTGAAATTCTTGTCGTTTTGATCGACGAAAATTAAAACTGTACCATCAACAATCTTCCGTACAACTTTAATATCAATTTAAATAAAAGGCTGTGGAAACCCAGTAGACAAGGTCGTGAGCTCCATATCCGATAACAAACCAAATCATGGGTTCAAATCTTAGTTCTATTAAAGAACAACGTGGGGAGTTATTGAGAAATTAGCTTGCTAAATTGAAAGAAATCTCAAAATTATCTCTCCACAATCTAAAAGGTAGAAGAGAAATATATCATTTTAAGAGAGTCATCACCTTATTACATCTTACTCATTGACCCACACAGGAATTTTTAAGAGGAGGGGGGGGGGGCCTTTTTTCGTCCAAACTCGAAAGTACACCATTCTCGTATCATACCCCGATACGCCATTAAACATATTATTTTGATTTTGTCGACTGTCGGGAATAAAGACAGTAAAAAATAAGTGATTAAATAAATAACCAGAGCATTATAATTAATAAAATAAATTATTAATAACAATATTTAGTTAAATTTTTACGTACCGTGTGCATAGGATTATAATCAATCCAAAAAAGATCGAGGGCTAAGGGGGTGGCTTCCCTTATAATGCCTTTGATCTTACTCATATAGTAAATTATGAGGTTACCACCAATGCACCTCGTGTAATGCTGGAACAGTGTTATATAATTTAAACGTAATCAGTTAAACAAATCAAAATAAATTAATATTTACCTTTCTAAGTACAAAGAAAAATTAACAAAAGAAATATTTTCTGCAGAGTGAGGCGATTATTTTTGTACATTAAGATGTCTCAGGACCCTTAACAGATATCCGTACACTAGAAAATAACATCCTTCTTCAAACCAATGTAACTTAGCAATAAAACAAAATAATAATTTGAAACTTTTACAACAGGATAATCATATATATTTACATTATTTCCCACATTTTCAAAGAATTTGATAAAAAATCGAAAAAATTATAAAGAAATATAAATTGGACAATTTTTCAAAAATATGAAAATCAGTATTTTACATCGCGTAGGATTCTAAAATACAAAATGGATCAAAATTTACAAAATTAATTTTACTTGGATAAAAATGATCACTTTTGAAGTTATACTAACTTTTAAGAAATTAAGAGAAAAAACTTGTTTTGATACAATCATAACGAAAATTTTAAAATTTTAAGAAAAAAAAACTAATTAAAATTCAAATAAAAAAAATTCCATTACAATTTTTTCTGTTGTATAAATTATGAAGAGCCTTTTGAACACGTGTATGAAATTTCAAATTGATATCATAAATAGTTTCTGAGAAATCCTGCGTGCAAGATAGATTTTTTGTTTTTGAGAAAAATGAAGTTAAAGATAAGAAAGAGATAGGGGTTTTTTTTGTTTAAGTTTCACTACTTATTTCTAAATAACTTCGGAAGTTTTTACAGTATCAACAAAATTTTGGCATCAAAATGCTAAAAAATGTTGAGGCTTTAACATATATTTTTTTCATAAAATTGAAAATTTGCAATTTAAGAGTCCTGAGACAAAACCAACTGTAGTAAAATATTTTTTACGATAAAAAAAGTACAGTTACAATTTAATACGTATTTGTCACTAAACTATTAATGAAATTTTTCGGCTATTATTTGTAAAAAAAATATTATTCTTTATCTAATGTGAGACTTTTTTTTTATTTTGGCAGGATTTCTTTTCAAGAGTATTTATTCTGTGTGTTTTCTTCAAAATAAATCATCTCTTGTCTGTCATCTATTCTGACAGTTGGAAAAGAAAGCAAGAATGAAATGGAGTAGAATCGAGAAAATCCATGTTTTCCTCTTTATCGTATGTTGTTTCAACTAATGTACAGAAATTCATCGAAACAAATGTTTGGCTTGACAATTTTTTTTTTCTAGAAAAAAAAAAATATTTTTTGTCAGATGTCTTCTGTATTTAACATTATTGCACAATTAAATAACTGAACATATATAATTACATTTATAATCGCAATTATTTTCCGAATTCGTTAGTATGCAAGGAGATAATCAGTGTGAAAATAAATTTAATAGAAAGTAGGACTCTAAATAAACAGTATTCTTAGAAACTTAATAAAACATATCTCGTTTGCTCTCTACATACCAGGGTGAGTCGGAAAGCAAGTTTCCCTTGTCGACTTCGGTCAGAGTTGTGTATGAAACAAAACATAGAACAAGACATTAAAGATAAGACATAACTTTATTTTTTCACATAAGTACTAAGTACATTGAGACATTTGTCATACCGCTTTATAAGTTTCTAAAAACACTCCAGGAAAACTCAGGGCTTTGCATACGGAAGAAGCGTCTACATTTGAGTGGACTTTTGGAGGTTGGAACTATCAATGATATGCGGTACTGTGACACCCTGTCCAAATAGATTCGGAAAAAATGGCATAGGCTTCTCAAATTTGGCGTTCTGTTGTTGGATGATAATGCAAGACCACACTCGGAGACGGCAACGCAAAATCATATTCCAGCTTTTGGTTGGGAGCGCCTACACCATCTGCAAGTCCTGATATCGCACCAAGTAACTTTCATCTGTTTCTGGCTTTGAAGAAGAATCTCGCCTGAAGGCGCTTTGGAAGCAGGGCTGAAGTCAAACAAGCAGTTAAAAGTCTTATCGTTAATGTCTCATTCTATGTTTTGACTTTCATACACAACTCTCTGACCACAGTTGACAGGAGAAACTTACTTTCCGACTCACCCTCATACATAAATAGATACACGGGATTGGTCAAAAAAGAAATCTTACAGCGCCTTAATTTTAAGAAATCATACAAAATAATAATAATAAAAAAAGAATTTAGGGTATTAGATAAATAATTTTTGAAGATGAGCTCCTTGAAACATATTTTTAATATGCCAGGTATTTGTAAATATTACAATATTAATAATTTTTTTTCGTAAAAGTTAAATCATAAAGAAGATATTGAAAAATTTGGCGACGATTCTGTAATATATCACGAAAGTATTAAAGAAATAAAAACTTGGTTTTAACTCAATTTAGAATTTACTTTCACAAGTTTCTAAACCTTATTTGTATCATTCACTTTCAGTTTAACCTATACTCTTCCAATTTTTTTGCCTCAAAATATAAAAAAGTGCTATATTTTTCCACGGAAAAAAATCCCTTTTACCCTATTTCTTATTAAAAGTGAATGCAAGAAGTAATGATGGCATGTGGTAAATATTACCAAGATTATTAATGAGCGCATTTAGCAAATAAGAGAAAAAACAAATTTTTATAATTTTTTTTTTACAATTATTTGTTTCATTTTTCCATCGGAGCTTTTTCTCATAACTGCATATTAAATTTTTTCATATTGCTATAAATTTTCGCTTCTTTTCACTAAAAAGACTCTATCCGATCGATAACTCATTATTTATGGAACTTTTTGCTTCAGCAAAAAATGAATTCGAGGTCTTTAATCCCTTTTTATCATACGAAGGGGAAAACTAAACTTTTTCGTATATCATAATTATAACACAAAAAATTGCATTACCTCAACATACATTTTATTTACTTCTTTTAATATAATTAAAAGGTGAAGTCTCCCTTACATAAAGTTGAGATAAAAATTAAATATTTATTTTAAAATTTTTTCAAAAGCATTTGTTATTTAAGATAGGATATTCAATTTAAAAAGTGCTCTTTACATAATACACTAAAATTGCAACACCATGAAGTATTTATGAAAATTATAAATGAAACATTAAAGAAATGTAAAACATGCATGCTAGCATACACAAAAGATAGAATTACAAAGCAATCACGCATGTGGGGGCAGCAAAATATACTTTAAGCTTATAATTATGCCATGTATAAATACTTCTGAGAAGGTGGGTTCAAATGTGTTATCGTCACTTGATTATTGAAAACGATTGATTTGAAGCCAATATGATGCTTCTAAAGTGTTGAATTCATACGTGAAACTCATGGAATTCAAACGGTGCTATGTGACTTATCTCCTGAAGGCGCACTTTTGTATCATTCGATCTCTACGCCCAGGTGGCACAAACCCTCAATAGTGATGCGTGTATGGAACAGATGGACCACGAGGAACCAAATAAATCGAAATTCTGGCAGTGGGCTACTCAATATGACGTCACCTTAGTACGACAAGCACATGGCAGTGACGGACAATAGAGAGTTCTCTTGTATATTGACAAAACATTAGAGTCTATCCACAGGTATGCCATTGTTTGTCTTTTCATTTAGTTGATGTCAGCTATACTGAAGGCAATGTGCAACGATTTCTTTATGCAGGATTCCCTTGACCTCGGATAATTCCATCTATAATGATCTCACGAATACAATGAATGGCGTACCTATTGACAACAGATTGTTTTCTCAGAAGAGCCTAGCAACAATCTAATATATAAAAATAAATGCGATTTCATCAGATACTACATAGGTGAATGCCTTCTTCAGGAGTGTCCCACCAGCTTCACACTGGATGATTGTCTGTTCTTACTGTATGGGGAGATATTCGATAATATAAGCAATACCATCTACTCTAAATTGTGGGAATGCTAAGCAACATTTGCTGCATTAAAGAAATTACCTAGCTTGAAGTCCTATCATTCTTGCGATGCATTGCTCTTACTCTATTTTATAAAGAAAATGCCCGTACACATTTTGCTTAAAACTTATTTTCTTTTTCAGTGCATTGTATTTTTTTCTCCCTCCAGCTTGCACATTCCTTTTGATATATAAGCCATTAGGCAAGTCTGGGATTATACAGTAGGACCTGTTTTTGTGCAGTCCTTTTTTTTGCGATTTTATTTTTGTGTGAATTTTTCTGTGCGATCTTTCTTTATGCGGTATATGAACTTCAACGACTTTGGTGCCACTGTAATGTTTTCTATCAATGTACCAGAGTGGCATAACAGAGAATGTTGGAGTCCCCTTGCAAAGCCGGTTTATGTCTTTATTATTTTATAAATTAGGTAAATACGTACAAAGCGTCAGCCATGCCTTGGGCCCCCTAAAGTCCCGGGGTTGCGGGGGTGTACGTTACGCCACTGCAATGTACATATATACACTTCAAGACGTTCTCTACATTTGTTATAAACAGTCTCCCGACAATGCACTTTCAGTTGCTTTCTCTAAAAGCGTCAACAGTCCACCCTTGATTGAAGAAGAAACTTTAAATGACTGTGGCATTATCAATATGATAGATTATATAAACGGACAAGAAGAACCTGATTCTTTGAGAGCGGATAAAATATATGCAGGGATAAGGCTTTCAAACAAATTAGGAACGCATTTTCTTAAAATAGATACCAAATTCCGTAAGGAGTATGAAATTTCAAAAAGAACTTCGATCAAGCATATCTGGTTATCGTGACAGTTACAAGCTACTGACAAAGCAATAAAACTTTTCTGTAGTATTCTGACGAATTTGTTTGTTATATGTAAGAATTTATATATGATATAGTTTCGAATATATTTTATGCGGTTCCTATCTACAGCACAAAAACAGGTTCTACTGTTTAGGTTGATAACTTATTCGGAAACTCTCGTCAGGCAGTGAATACAGCTAAACTTTAGCATCAGATAAGAGACATTTGGAATGCAATTCAGCAGCGTGAGATTCAGAATGAGTATGATTTTAGGCCACGACTTGAACAGGCTGTAAAATTTCTGTAGAGAATATGGCAACAAGAAGTGAAATTTGAGTTTTTAAAACCAAACGAGATCCGAGAAAGAAGGGGATTGAGATCTGAAGCAGAGCGAGGATCGAAATAGGATAACACGGATTTCTAGTATGTAAACATTTGAAAATTTGTAAATTATGTGATATTAAATAGTTGTTTCAAGATTTAGAAGAAGCTCTTTTTCTTGAAACCCTTGCCTCGAATGTGCCAGATGTTACGAGACTTCCATTGCTGCGCGTAGTGCAGTACTAGGTATTGCTTTTCGGTATTAATTTAGTTTCATTGCTCTGAAAAAGGGATGATTTGTTTAAATCACTTTAAGTAATATGCGATTAAATGACACACGTTTGATGATTCTTCCATAGTTTTGCAACTTTCCCAAACTGTAGCGTATCTTCGGAACTATATACAAATTCTGAAATCTCCGAACAATTTTAGAAATGTATAGTACTATTCGTGTCCATTCAATATCGTTACATTAAAGTGACGTTCCGAGATTAATTATTTTTAAAACTGGGAATACTGCTTTGTTTAAAAGACATTTAAAAAAATTACCCTAAATATTATGGACTATTTCATCAAATTATGTAAGATCGCATTCTGAGTCAGTTTTTAAGTAAGACACACCTTTTTGTATTTTACTTGCAATTCATTTACTGTGTTATCCTTTGAATCAAAGTTTTGGAAACTAAAACATAATAGATTTATTTAATCATATAAGTTAATTATATGTAAATTTTAGCTTCAATTGCGGAAAAGTGATGAACATAAACACATGATTTAGTTTTTTTCTTTTTCTTAAAGATTAAAAAGCAAAGAAGCAATTGAGTTATAGCTCAAATATTTTCAAAATTCATTCACTATCCTTTTAGATTTGGGATAATTGAAGAGTCTTATATATTTTTTTGTAAGTTTAGTTTAATTTTTGTTCAATGGGTACCGTTACCATTATTTTCTGGTATAATGGCTGAACCATCTTTAGTTATCTGGTTGAAAATACGTTTAATTATTAGTTCA
>BMAV01016087.1:35538-75349 GCA_019973955.1 Trichonephila inaurata madagascariensis | reverse complement strand
TTTATTCCCGATACATTTTTCCGTTATGGAATTTTAGAATTTCTGTGTACCATTCGATATTTAATTCCTTACGTAACATCTGGTAATTCTTTAATTGATTTTATAAAATTTCGCATTCCCTAAGCAGTTTTCAGTTTTCAAGAAAATGTGTTTGAATAAGGAAAAAAAATAAAGCAGATTTCTTCATGGAAATTAATTAAGAATATTTTGTAGTGTTTCTATAACTGTTGCTTTGTTATCTCTCAAATATATCGTTTGCTAAACTTTGTCTTTCAAATCGATTGGGCCTTCTAATTCTAAAATTTAATCGCTTTCATTTAACAAAATTTGGTGCTTTCGGTAAAAAATACAAGAAATCGGTACATTGTTGTATTAGCAATTTTTACGTGAATATGTGTTTAAATGTTTAATTTTCTAGAAAACTTATTGAAAATTGTATTTTTAAGGGTTAAAATATAAGAAAGTAGAATTTTTATATTTTTATTTAGAAAAAAGCAGCTTAAAGTTTCCATATATTTAACGTTTTTCATACGTAAATTTCACAATGCTCAAGCCACTCATAGAAAAGATGAACGTATCTGAAAAAATTTCCAATGTGTTTCTCTATATTACTCAATAAATGAAATATAATGTACTTAAAAAAGTATCGCGATTATAGTTATAATATCATTAACTTGTTGTAGTGCGATTTACGTATTATGATGGGAAAAATATATGGATATCGAACCTGTTCTGTACCTTTTAACACTAGAACGTCTGGGATTTCGATTACATTTAAACATTCGCCGGTGTCATTTCGACACCGTGATATAAAATATATAAAATAATTGTAATACCTAAACAATTGCAGAATTACTGTTAAGTAGGGTTTAGTTTTAAGACTTTTTAATACTATTTCATGTAATTAACATATTTTATGACCCTTTATATCATAAAATATGACGTTGACATTATGTTTCGCGAATATTGTCGCAAAACATTTTGAGTCACAAATCTGCAAGGAATATTACCATTATGTGGTATCTATTCTGTGCCATCCCTAGCGATATACATATATCAGGATTTACTGGAATATTATCAGTTACATTTTCACTTTCTTCAGATTCTTCGCAGCCACTTTCAATCAATCTTATGTCCTCATTGGAATCTAAATTACAGCAAGACAGCTCAGCTCACTGCCATCCGATTCATTCTCAGAAATCTCCCGCACTAAATTAGCAATTTCATCAGGGCTTAGACCTTTTCTGCGAGCCATCGTTTCAGGATGTCTGCTCTGCATAAGGTTCGAAAATCGAATGAATTTTTTTATGAGCAGATAACCAAATGCTATGTAGCGAAACACTTAGACACAACAATTTTAGATAAAATAGATTCGTTTCCGCTGTTAAACTAATATCACTGCATTCAAGGTTAAATGAATGTGCAATAGTACTTTGGGAAGTTTGTTTTACAAATGGTAATGATGAATGACAGCTATTTATGATGATAAATTGCCTTGGTGTCGAAGGAACACCAGCGGTTGCTCTAGGTATATTTAGTTGTAAACTTTTTTCCTAATTAACCTAGAACTACAAAACTTTTACTGTGTAATTACCATAGAAAACAATTACAATTCCCAAAAAAATTTCAAAATCCCCGCAAAAATGCAGAAAGGAGAACAAACTGAACAAGCTCCGGTGTCAAATTGACATCGATGGACGTTCTAGTGTTAAAATGTATTCTAAGTTATTTTGTCAATCAAATATTTCGTCAGTTATTTATTATTTATTTTCTAATCCTTTTCCATAAATTGATGTAAAAGCTGTTTATTTGAGACTTCTATATAATTTAGTTTCTAATTTCATTTTTGAAGAATATTTATAAGCTTTACTTTAAAAAATGCTTATCTAAAAGTAAAATAAAATAATGTTAAACAGAGACTTACTAATTTTCTAACATAAGGGGAACCTTAAAGATAATTTTCTCTGGAAAAAAGATTCTAAATGAAACCTAAATGTTAGGAATGTATAAACTTTAAATTTTCTAATCACTGCAGCTGTGAAGAAAACTTTTTTCTTGAAAATATATTTACGAAAACCACACATTTTTTTTAAAAGAAAGTCATGAACAACTTGAAGATTTTAATGGAAAATTTACGTTTAGAAGACGGAACCTCAGAATTATGTTAAAACAGAAAAATGTGAATTTTAAAGATGTTTCTTTTTCTTATTTGTTATGTTTTGTTTTACGGCATGTATACTGTTATTCTCTGGAAGGTATCATTCATTTTCCACTAAAGATATGCTGAAATCATGTTTTTAACTTTTTCTTTCTGTAAAAGAAAATATGATATAAATATTTAAGTGTTTAATTTACATATCCTATCAATTCTTCATTCCTAAAAATGATCCAAAACAATCTTCTAAAATTATATAAGTCTCTGATATTTAGAATTAAAAACACTTTTAGATCTTGTTTGTATCTGAGTTTACGTTTCAAATTTCTTGTTCAAACAACATTTCTAAACGTAAAAAATGAGTTTAAAAGACATTAAGATTCTGTAGATAGTTTCCACATAAAATTATTTTTGCTAAATTGAGAATTAAACCAAAAAAAAGATGTTCTATTTTTAAAATGTTTGATAAATCCTGCATTTTGTGCATTTTTACAATTATTAAATTTTTTAAAAAGGAAAAATTTACACCAGAATAATTTTTTTTTAAATTTTAAAAACAGTGTCCTAGTAATTTAATAATAAAAATATTATTCATGGGATAAGGAATAACTGCATAATACCTGCAATGTTTTGGTTCTTATTTTATGTGTTATAGATAGGAGAAAAAGTCGATACCAAGATATATTAACACTGTTTTCTTTTATAAATTTTATATGCATTACGTCAAAAGGGCCTGTGTATTACTTTTGTAAAAGTACTTAAAACAAATATTCTTATTTTATAAAGCAAATGCCCTTCTCTCCTCTTCTTGATATACTTATAAACACTTCTGATTTCACATTGAATTAAACTGTATTCTAATTTTGAACTTTTTCATATTTTGCTCTTTCGAACATTTCCTACTCTATGAAATATTGTTAAAATGCATATTTTTATCAATAAAATTCATTTAAATACTGTGTCACTTTTAATTTTTTCATTCAAGCACATTCGTTTGGGAATATATGCTTGAAGGGATAACGTACTTCATAAATTTTTTGGTACAGCTAGTTTGGTAGCAACATTTTTTAAGTTATTTTTTTATACATTACTTGACGAATAAATTTTGCTCATTGCGGAAAATAAGTATTATCGATTTTTAAAAATTCATTTTTTTAAAGCAATGAGGATCAGGAGATTCATTTCATTGAATGAAAATTAATTAATTAATAACAACGCAATATTAGTGCAAATATAATCATGTTTTGAATTTGTTATGTAAACTGATTGTTTAAGTACGCAGACAGTACGTAAATAAGAATATTTTTTAAAAAAATTTAATCCAGTCTTTATTGATCGGAATCATTGTACTTAATAATGAATTTAATTTATTTTTCTAAATTATGATGCAAGTTTTTGAAACAATTGCTACTTAATTAAAACCATTCAATGCTTTTAACCCTTACACAATCGAGTTTTCGTCGTTTGTACCTTCCTCAAGCTTTGGGATTTTTCTGGCTTTCTCCAAAGCGCGCTTTATGTGAAAAGTGTGTATTAGAAGTGGAGTGTAGCTTTGGCTCATTAGACCAAGAGTATTCTTAACTTTTTCCCACCGGGCCTTATAGTACATGTGACAACTATTTCTCGCGGTTCGCAATATGAGGATTAATGAGGGGGGACGCTATAAGATCAAGAACATTTAAAATGCGAAAAATTGATCAAAATATTAAAACTCTTAATTTTTCATTTTATTTTAAAACTATAATAAACTCTATCAAACTAAACTCCCAAAAAATAGGTTCTATGTATTTTTTATGTTATGAAGGGATTTCGATTTCCTTTCATCAATGATCCCAAGCCCCCTCCCCCCCGCCCCGGCTTAAATATTTTGTTGCTGTTGCTAAGACTTTTTTTTAAGAAAGCCAATTTATCTCGTTTTTAAAAACATTCTCCAGAAAAAGAGCCATTGAAAGATTTGTGCTTACTGGTACAGTAACGAGCCAAATTATATTTTTTTGAGAAAACATTTTTACGGTAGATCAAACAAGTTGTTGATACATGTGTTTATTTTTCTCCACGAGTTTTCCCAAAGAGTTTCTCGTGATCCCAATTGTTTTGAAACATCATACACTCTTAAGACATTTTTTGCTTAGAAGACATGTGTGTTAATTAAAAATTACATTCACCCATAAAATGGTCGCTATTTCACTGTTATTTGTTATCAATAAGCGTTGCAGTCACAAAAAAAGAAAAAAAAAAGATATTTTATAATTTGTACCAGCACGACATCGATGGCAAAATTGATATATGATATGCTTTATATCAACAAAAATTATTTAACTGAACTTAACTTAAAACAATATCACTATTACGTAAAAGTATTTAATATAACGATCATACATTTTGAATATTAATATGACAAGTGTACTGTACTTAAACATAAATATCAAGATATTGAGCTTAATAAAAAATAAATTTCTTCAATAATGTTTCTGCCTACAAAAATTATGGATTTTTAAATTTATGGAGTAGCTTTTAATGAAATACAGCACTTTAATGAAACTCACTCTAGTAAACTCTGTAATGGTTAGAGCCTTAGAAAATATATTCATTAATCACTTAAGATAACTCTTTAGCCCTTAAATATAAAATCAACATAATTTAAATAATAAGGCTCCTTTTCTCGTAGCAGCAGAGTTTTTGTAATTAACTTAACTCCAAAATCAACATAATTTTCTCATGTTTTCTTTCAAGACAGACGTAGAAGTGAAAGGGCATGCAATGAGCACCAACTATTTTTAGAAAACTGTGAGATAACTTAATTAGTTAAGAACTAGACTGATTTATCAGCATGTCTGACTTATATTTTTTAATATCCTGTTTCACTACTTAAAACTTTCCTTTCGTAAAATCGCGTATTATTTTATGCAATGCATTAAAATTTATCCATGTATTGTTTTCAGCAAGAACATTTTTGAATTGTTTATAAATAGTTGCATATATTTTTTTATCTTTTGTAACTAAGTCCTAAAATTGAATCAAAATACTCTACATTATAAATTGATTCATATTGTGTACCTTCCTCCCCTCCAATTTATTGATTTCTATTAATTCTTACAGTTTTAGATACTATTTAAGGAATAAAATTGCCTCTCTAAGCTTTGGTTAAAAGTGTTAAGATAAGTTTAAGTAATAAATGTACCCTATTTTTAAAATAATTTTTATTGCAATTTGAAGCAACTCGAGAGCTATTGGCGACGGATCTCTTCACCTACAGTCAAGTGACGAGGACAACATCTAAGCTGCTTCCCCTCTCTGAACTACCCTATCACACCAACAACAGGATTTTTAGCCTCAACAGATTTAACATGAATCAGCATGTCTGCTCGGTGAGTCTTCGTTGACATGAGGGCTCGAACCCGTGGCTCGACAACATAAGCCACTAGTTCATGACCTTAGCCGCTAAGTCCCTCCACGACAAACGATTGCAACATATTGTGCTTGAGATCTTGATATTGTTGAATAACGCAGATTTCTCAAATACTCGGCAATTCTTCTTAACTCAGTATTTCGACTAGCACTTTAAAATCTTTTTATTTGTAATGGACGTAATATTTCCGCATCTTGTGACGGGGCTTTATCGCGATTTCCACTAATAGTCTTCTTGGAATTCTTCGGGGCGAGAATGGCAATTCTTTTCAACCTACTCAAGAAGAGAACGTGTGTATGCAAATTAGGAATTACATATATATTGGAATGTTAGCATTCGTGAGGGTCGCTAAGTGGAGAAGTAATGCTAGAAGTGATCGCTAGGTGAAGTGAGATAAAGTCTAGAAGAGGAGTTTTTATTCTCGGAGTCGGTCTAACGGTGCCGGTGTAGATAAGCCAAAAGTAGGTCCGAGACCAGTGGAGCATTGCCTAAGCCAGAGCCAGCTAGATTAAAGTTTGACTTGACGTTTTAAGGACCGTAGCTGTTTACTCAGGAAACAGCGGTAAGCTAATTCATCTAAACTATAAGGCTAGTGCGGATATTATTAGATAAGGAATTAATATATAAATATGAATTCAGTTGTTAAGTGCGTTAATTATCAGTAATACGTGTGGCGTCTACTCACTCGTGATCAATATCCTCCTAGGCTAGTATTGTTGTTGTATTGTATATCAACTAAGATCATAATAAACTGATTTTAGTATGGCAGATTTTAGTGGTTCTTCCTTCCTTCTCTCAGACATAGGTCGCGTTAATAGTGGAGAAAGGGTGTCTCCAATGGAGGGGGCACCACAATCTTTAATTAATCATTCTCTGATAAATTCCTCATCAGCAAATTGTCTCAATCTGCATGCGATTAAATGGGACAATATGTAATTAAATTTTACAGCAGCTGCTTTGTCTTCAACAAATTTAGTGAATACTTTTTATTATTTTTGAAGAATTAATTTCCATTGTCTTCTCGAAGTTCTGAACCGTATTTGGTCGTAGTTTGTCTTATGATTTGTGTCATAGTGCCTTTTAAGATTAAACTCCTTTACAACTGAAATACAGATTTTATAAACATTGTTCTTGAAGTTTGAATATATCTTTGTTAAATAAATTTCTAGTTTAATATGAATAAGAACCAAAGTCCACTTTCATTCGCAAACATTACACTCTATCTTAATCTCGCCTCGTGTTTTTTAAACTTTAAAAAAAAAACCACCTATGGGGGTGTCTGAAGTCATTCTGTTCTTCTTCAAGGAGAGATGGAGGAAGAGAATAAATGTCGCAAACACAGAATGAATCTTGGTTCCATTTTAGTGAATAATATTAATAAATGAATTTAAAAATTTAATGCGACTTAATTTATTATAGTAAAATTAAATAAAATTTAATAAAATATTAAAAATAATTTTTATTTAAAAATTTTTTTTTCTTATATCAAATAGGATTTCTTTTAAAACAAGAATAGATAACTAAGTTTTTAAAAAAAGATAACATCAAATAAATTTTAAAATGAAAAAATTTTTAGTGTTTGAAAGTTTTTAACGTAAGGACCGCGTGTTTGACATGCCTGCAGTAGAGTCTCGAAAACTCAGCCTTCGATATCCCGGCTGTCCGGATATCTCGCCCTTACTGTTTCTTCGTCACCTTCGCGATGAAGCAGCAAAACGCAGAGTTCAATAGGAAGACAATAGGACATTATACACTTTTCTTTAAAAAAATAGCCAGTTGTTGCAAAGTCGGCTACTTAATTTTCCTTATAAACATTTTCAAGTCTTCATAAAGTATTTTTTATAAGGGTTTTTTTCAGGTAAATTACTACATACTACGTATTCATTAATTTTCATTTTCATGTAATAAATGCTCTATGTACGTACATATGAAGTACATACTTTTCCTTTGTTTAAGGGTATTTTGGCAGGTTATTTCCTGTTGTATTCTCAAGCAAACAATACATACAAATGCAATACAGTATTTTTTTAGGAAACACTAGTACTTATTCTTTTTTTATTCCCCTTCCCGATAACCCAGCATTTTCACAACTTTGTGGTCATCCTTCGATCCAAATTAGATCTAGTTTTCAAGATTTCACAAATATATTACAAATTATATTTAAGATAAATTTAATATATTTTTAAGATTTTACAAATATTAAAAATAAATGCAGAAGTTTTTTTTTAAATCTTTCTAAAACTTTTGTTGATATTTCATATAATTAATTATTAATTCTTACTAATTCGTAAAATAAAGATATTCAGTACAAAACGTCTTTTATCAAACATTTGTTTGATTAAAAAAATATTTAACATTTTCTTTTAAGGGACACTTAATTTTTTTTAAATTTACTTATTTGAGATGCGAACAAATGTATTTAATAAGATTCAATTTAATATTTGAATTACTTTATTTTTAAATATGCATTTATAAATATAAAATAAAGCAGATGCAATATCATCTATAGAACCTTTTTTTTTAAATCTATTGTTCTCTGTACGTTTCTCGGATACATATTTGGTAAGTCTCTTAACAAATTATCCCTATTCATCACACATTGATGCAGTTTACCTTTAGGTATTTGTTCAAAGGCGTCTTGAATGATTCTGGCTATTGCATTCATTATGAATAGGCCACACTATTCCCTCAAGGCTTATGTAAATCATTAGGGTGTGACATTACCCTTTCTGGCGCAGGTGTTTTGAGCTTTTGACACTTGGGCACGAACCATTTCAGCGGTAAGACAGAATGGGTGTGAGTAACGGCGTACTTTAGACCGCTAACTTTCTCCCGCTTTCAGCCATTACTTTAATTTGATGCCTTTTGATACCATTAATGAGATTAAGACGAAGCGTAAAAGGGCTCTGTAATAAGTACCTTACTTTTTTTTGAATATAAAAATTTGCTACACATTTATTTAATAAGCTTTTATTAAATGAATTTCCAATATTTATTGTCTTAAAAGTACAATATTTATTGTCTTAAAAGTAATAGTTGGATGGTTATAGTAATTTTGAAAAGAAACATACAAATAGAAATTATTCTGAATGGGTAATGTAATCCTGTATTACTCTACGTAAGAAAAATTTCACATATGTATAATAGTTCACGTATCGATTGCTTTCAGTTTAAATGCTTAATGTAAAATGATTTATGAAATACTGTTAAAATTAGGAAACGTTATGCTTAAATTTTTTCATACCTATAATATCTGTAATACATTGTTAAATATTTAAAGATTATTTGTTTTTAATTCTTTAATACATTTTCAACCACAGTGCGCATTTAAAGTACACATTTTCTTATAAATGTAAGAAGAATTAAACACATATTCTTATTTGTTTGTTTCATTTAATTTTTATCTAGTTTCACTTTTCTTTGGAATCTAATTAAAACACATTTCTACCACACTGACCAGTTTTAAATCTGAATTAAACATGTGTTATAAAAATTGAGTAGTTATAGACTTAAAATTGCTATTAAGAATTTATATTTAAAAATTCAACGGTAGTAAAAGATTTTAAAATATACCCAAAATAATCCGTGAAGAATATCTTAAAGTATTTTAATACATTATAAAAAGGTCAAAAATCGCAAATAAATTTATGATTTAAGTGCTTTAATGTTCTTCAGCATTGTAATGAAACAAAATATTTCACTAAATATTCTAAATGAATCCTCCGTTATAATAAACTTTATTAATTATTCAACTAAAGTAGTTATACAGATTCCTAACCATTCCTAGAAGAATTTAAAAATGCTTACATATATTTAAAATGTTGTAATATTGCAGAAAAAAATTGTATACAAAAATTGAAAGGAAACGTCTTCTACAGAAGTATCTGTCAATAAGAAAGACAACTTAAAAAATTAATACTGATTTTTTTTTTCATTTGTAGTTAGTTAAGAATACTTAAAGAAAAAAAAAGGCTTTTATGTTTTCTAAATTTGTGTAGTTAAACTTGGACATTTATTTAGTTCCTATTTACTTACTTAGTTTTTAGAATAATATTGCGTTGGAATATTGAGACAATTTTATATTTAAACAAATAGGCTGTTTTGGTTTTATTAAACATAATACATAAGATATAATTCTTTCTAGTTTATTATTTTATGTGAATTTATTGTGTTTTTTTTCTTTCATATTTACTATTGGAAAAAAAGTAGTCCCTACGATGTGCGAAAGTATTAGTTAAGTAATTAGAGTCAGTAGTGTATTTATTAAAAATAAATGAAAAAATAATTTGACACACGCAAACAATTAATTAACCAATACAATATTTTGAAATCGGTAATGATACTGAAGGTTACATGGAAAAAGTAAAAAGCACGAAACATATTTCCTCCCCGATTGAATAAAAGACTGAAATGTTTAAATACCAATAACTTCTTTCAGCTGTTTTTCGTTCGAATACGGTAATCATTTAATTAATGAACACATGATCTAATAATTCTTTTGCATTTTTGGCTTTAATTAAGAATAAGATTTGAACAAATTTTAAAGTCTACTTTAACGCGTAATTAAACAGTATGTTAAGTAAATTAATGATATTTCATATAAGGAAAAAAATAGAATTCTATATTTTTATACGAAATATATCTTAATATTTTTGCCGTTCTCGTAAAATTGTTGAACAGAATTTTCAACTTATACATTTCAATTATTATTTGAATACACATAAATGGGTACTTTCACTAAAATATTTTCAAATATAGGTCTGAAAGTTTTGCTATATTTTCTGACTTGAAATTAGTTTTTTTAAAATTCGAACACTATTCGAAAGGAGGAGAATTTAGGAGAAAGTCGACACTGTATTTTTCATATAAAATATTTCTACAGGAGATTAAAGGTGACAAAAAAATTACGAAAAAATAAATTCGGAAGATCAGTTTTTCTTTCAACGTAATAAATTGAGTGAACAACTTATAGCATTCTTTCTTAATCTGAATATATATTCTTAAGATAATATGTATATTGGGTCATTTTAAAGAACCAAATGATATACAGATTCCCCTGTTGTTTTCAGTTACATATATTATTTAATATTACAACACTAAATGGAGACATTTTTCAAGTAATAAATCTATTTGCATGCATTAGACATCGCTAGTAGAATTTTGTTTAATCTTCAATTTAATGAAAAAAATATAATGAATGTTTTCAATGGGGAGCAGAAAAAATTAAAGAACAAAATTTTCGACGCTGAACATTACGTTATCGCAAAGTTCTTCGTGTATTTTTTTCAATGAATACTTTATTACGTAGAGAAGCACAGATCAATATTACTTGTATTTAAAAGCATATGGGAAATAAAGATCGATATCGTCTATATATTTGGAAGCGTTTATCATTTATTCTGCTTTAAGGTTGTCTGCTTCAAATGAAGCATCACGCAAAATTATTAATGTTGCAGACATTTATTACAATTAATTAAACCTTTGAAACTTGAATTTGGAAAGCGTATTACTAATTTGTAACGACAATGTACATTTTTACACTATGCTTTCGAATAAGAAGTTTAACATAAAAATACGTCGAGCTTTTGAAAAAAATAACTTTGCTGAAGAAAATAAAGTTGTCTGACATCTTTGCTGTTACTAAAAGTTTCTATTTTAAGTAATTTCTCTAACATTAGAACATTCGTATTGTATCACTATTCATTATTCAACGTATTTCTCATTTCGTTATCTATAATAATCTACAAATACATTTAAATTAAAAATTTTCTTACCTTTTCGCGTAATTTTTGTCAAAGTTTTTAAAACATTAAAATAAATTTCACTGCTAATGTGTTACTTTTAAGAAAAAAATATTTATATTTTTTTAATTTTTTTATTTTGAAATTTATTTTGTGTCACGATTATTTAGAAAAGGGGTGGCCAAAATTTTTGGAAAGAGTGCCACTAATGGATAATAATAATTAAACGTACTACTTCCGACTTTTCCAATAAGTAAATGTGGAAAAGTTAAAAAAAGTGTAACTTATAAGCTTATTATGGGATTTTTACGCAAATAGGACATTTTTTTAATGTAAGTCTATGTATAGTCGAAATTTAAAAATAATATAATAAACAAGACGCGAAAGTACAAATTTAGGTTTTTTATTTTTATTAACTTTTTAAAATTTCAATCAATTACGTTAAGTATAAAATAAAAATGAGTAGCTTGAATAATTTAATTCCAATTAATTATTAAGCGCTCAGTATTTACTTAATGTGGCTTTTGAATTACTAATTTTTGTACTAAGTCATCTATATTAGGATTAGCTCTTACAGATGCCTATAAAATTATATTATTATAGGTGCACATCAGCTAGTTTTGAGTGATATTTTTTTTATTATGTTGATAGTAGAAAGCATTTATTCTCAAACATATTTTGATCCAAACTTTGAGGGGATTTTTTTATCTGGGACAATCCCACTTCAAAATTATAAAAAAATGGTTGTTTATTACCTTTCCACAAATTTTAAAATTTTAAGTTTTCGCATGCCACTGTTACAACTCCACCGTGCCACTTTAAGGCACGCGTGCCGCGGGCTGCCTCCCTCCCCCCCTGATTTAGAATAAGAGTATTTTCATTATTTTTGATTATTTCTTAGGGAAGAATATATATAGTTATCTTGTTAATCCATATATTTAAACGATATAAATTTAAATTTAAATCTGATAGTCTAAGTGACCTTTTATCCGTGTCGATGAGTCGTAAACGTATAAATTTCTTAATGAAGTAACTATTCAGTTAAGTTAAGAAAATAATAATATTTTTAATAACAAAGATTATTAACTTTATAACTCATTATCATGTAATAGAGAAAATTTAGTCTACTTCAAATGTATTTCGTTAAATGGAATTTCTGAATTAAATATATTCTACAAATTTATATGCACTTTTTTATTTATTTTAATACCGATTAAGCTTAATTTAAAGGAATTCAGTTACTTTTCACATTTTCTATGATTTTTACACTGAACACGACACAAAATTTTAAAGAAACCCATTACTACATTTTTATGTATGTAAAATTAAATAATTTTTCTACAAAAAACACACAGCAGCACAACACATAAGCAAACAACACATATTATACACAAAGCAGCATTTGAAAAAGCAAACACGCTTGGCTACACTTAAAATTTTTATTCAATGCTAAAACGTTTTTAAAAGTCAATTACAATTGATCCCAAATTCAGTAAGTAAAATGATGAAAAATAAAATAGTATAATCAATGAACAATTCTCGAACTCCTTTTTGTTTTTTATATTTTTGAGATATTTAAAATCTGATATTTATAACTCTGAAATTAATTAATTTTAATAAACCATTTTCTTTTCAATAAAAATACTTCTTTTGATTATGTGTGTGTGTGTTTAGTAAACATTAAAAAGTACACGCGAGTTAATTTAAAATAATAGTAAGTTAAGACGCGGAAATAATACTATATAAATGCAGTAATAATTTTCATAATGTTAAATGCCATCAAATATTTATTTTGTATACATTTTAGTTTTACAATTTAGAATTTTTTTTAATTAAAAATAATATTTGCAAATTATATCACGAAATGTTTTTATAATACTTCCATAGATTATTTTCAAGAATCATTCAACATTAAGTTGCTAAATATAGCTTACCGAAATTATTGAAAATATGAGATAAACGTTTATTTGCTTATTAATAGTGCATAGTAAAAAGTCTGTTTCATAAGATTAATAACTTTAATAATTGTAAAAAAAAAATATTTTGAATTTAAAATACATTTTTCAAAATATTTCTGATAGCTCTTTTTAGCTTACGTTCGCTTCTGGTTTTCAAAATTTCGAATAAATGCTCATTTTTTAAAAGTAATTTAAGAAAATATATTCAAAGTATTAAAAATTTAACAGAAAAATAAAGGAACGTTTTGTTAATGTCTGTTTTTGCGATATATGCTTATCTATATATAGTAATACATCCGTAATATAAATTTGTAACATAATTCTCTGAAATATTTGTGAACGTATTATATGCGGAAAAATCGCGTTAAGTAGAGAAAAATTATTTTATAAACTAGTTATCTCTGTACACGTTATTAAAATCTTGAATACTAATTGCAAAAATATGATATTGACAAAATATCTTATATAAAAATTCAGTTTTTTAAGATTATCGTCACATATATAGTTAAAGTTTCCTAAAAGAGAGTTGCGAATCCTGCTTTTTTTTCAAATCAATATCAATTAATAAGTATTATAAATGTTTTGAAATTTAAACTGTAAAACACATATTTTTGAAGGGATTGTGTGTTACATAATGATCGGTAGCATTAACAAATATTTTGTAAATCAATAAACAATTTTTCTCTATTCTCGTCTATCTTTTGCATTTCATATTTGTTTCATTTTTTTTTCAAGAATGAAGACTAAATTATTTAACGACAACGCATACAATTATTCAAGTTAACTGTGCTAGAATTTTTTAAAAGTATTTTTTTTTCTTGTTATTCCTCTCTTGCGAAAAAAATTGATTGAAAAAATTCACCTTTAGCAAAGGTCATTTAGTCGTCAGAAGGGAAAAATCGAAAACAAATTTTTCATGTGTGTGTACGAACCTAAATTATTACGAAAGCACACCAAAGGCGCAGTTTCACAACACAACGCATTAAGACAAACATACAAAATTTAAAAAAATAATAATAATAATAAATGCAGCGCGCAAATCTATGCAATTTTATAAGGATAATGGAATTAGGAACACAAAGGATAGGGGGGAAAAGCAGTGCGAACACCAAGTGACAAAGAAAGAAGCGCCGGTGCAAGTTTTACACACACAGACGAAGAAAAACGGAAATACCGGTCAAATGGGATAGTCTTTTAAAAAACAGTCCAAAGACGTTCTCTTCGAAAGGGTTGTACAGCGTCTTGGCTGTACAGCCGCTAACTGTTACTGCGGATGGTGAGAGCGATCTGTTATAGGTGGTAGTCAGAGGGGGCGCTGGGGGTTTATTTCGATCGTTTGAGGTATTGGTAGGGATGCGCAGGGGGAAAAAAGAGGCGTGGTTTGGGTCACTAGTTAAACACGACCACGTGATGAGGTGGTGGTCAGGATAGGTGGACGATTTGAATAGTTGTTCGAAAAGTTTTATTACTTCGTTAACTTCTTGTCAGGTATTGGCTTGCTATGGTAAAGTGGTTCATGCAAAATGATTTGGTATGGGTCGATGTAATTAAATCTTGTCGACAAATTCGTTTTGAAGGAATATGAAGAAGCAATAAGAAGACTCTGATATCAGTGGCGCACACAAGGGACCCAAAACCCTTGATTATTTTTTCGATTGACTATAATTCTAAGTATATATTACGTAAAATTTAATTAAATATTGGTTATTAATGATTAATTTTATTAATTAATGCTAATTATTTATTCAATAATTAGTTTTTTATTGTGTTTTGTTCCTGAAAATCGACAAAATCAAAAGGAGCCTGATAAAATAATGGTGAACTTTCGACCCCTTGAAAAATTCCTGTGTGCGCTACTGTCTGATATATATATATATATATTTTTCTTCCTGATATTTTTTAAAAAGTTTATTTTAATTATAAAATGAAATTAAAAGCGTTGCCAATTTTAATTACATTAAACACAGCTAGAAATGATACAATGATTGGTATAAACTCTAGATGCTATGATTTAAAACCCCTAAATAATAAATAAATAAATATTTACAAGTACTATGAAAAAAAATCATTTCCAATTATTCCTCATAATTAATGAACCTCTTGTTTTAATACGAACTTAAAGCTATTTGCAAGAATAAGTTATAAATAGCTCACTGGTGTATCTACTCTTTAGTGGGCCCCGTATCAAAATCCCTTGAAGGCTCTTTTTTGGGGGCCCTTAACATTTTGTGAATTTTTGATTACACATTTTGGGATCCCTCTAAGTTGAGGGATCCTGTATCATTGATATGAAGGTAGCTACGCCTTGAAATAGCTGTAATAATAAGGTGAACTAGTTATGAAATTTATTTTTAACTTCGCATTTCAATAATATAGTATATACAGTATTATATTATTTATTTAAGTATAGTCATAAATCTTTATTTATGATTGTGATTTTTTTTTTGGATATATACACTTAAGTTGAATGCATAACTATATTTATTACTTTACCACCTATGAAACCGTATTAATATGAAGCTAATATCTATCCAAACTAGACAAATGCAATGTGTACGGTAGTTCACATAGTAAAAAAATTAACTTTACAATTACGTACTAATCATACAAGAAGGCAAACAAACTTTAAACAAAAAAAAGGGCAACATTGCATACACACACACATGCAACTATATATACAAGTCAATAATACATTTTTTTTCCAGTTTAAAAAATATCGATCTGTTTCCCATTTGGAATCTGATGGGTATTGCATTTTTGAACGAGTGAAATGAGTCTGAGGGTGACCTTTCCAAGAACTGGGGAGTGGTAGGGCTGATGTGCAAGTTAAATATGTTGAGGCTCAAAGATAGTATGTTGGCATATTTGGAAAGTTAGGTGAAAATGAGTGATTATTTATTAATACCGCACTTAAGACAACGTGAGAGCTATTGCTGACGGACCTTCAAATTTTTAACAGCAGTCTAGCGAGGAGGAAGACATATGAGGTGGCACATCACTCATCTAACTTACCCACAAAGCCAACAAGAGGACTTTGAGCCACGGTAGATTTCAGGCATCAACCCCTCTACGCAGAAGGTCTTCAGTGGTATCCGGACTTGAACCCGAGAATCGACAACGCCGGACACGAATCCTTCATCATAACATGGCCGAGGTAGCTTATAGTAGTCATGGTCACGATCTCGGGGCCATTGAGTCATGAGTACGAACATTAGTGCCACTGATGCAAGTTTAATCTGTAGTGGATCGATGTCCTCCCGTTGACGTGGTGTGGAAGCCTCTTACTCTCCGATTAATGGAGAGAAGTAAGATGCTGGCTGAGGTGTCGGCCTCATCACTTGACTGTGGTTGAAATTTACGAGGTCCATCACCAGTAGATCTAGTGTTGCTTCAGAGCGCAAAGTAAACAAAAATCGAATCAAAAGTCTTTTTTTTCAACAGCTTTGTTTTATCCAGTTTACAAATACACAGTCAGACCTCTATTAAACGCAGTCATCAAATCCCTAAGATTTCGTTATATGGAAAAATCGTTTTATAGAGGTTCATCTTTTGATATACTTTATATAAACCACATAAAACAAATTTTAAATTCATAAACACCATATATTAAAAAAAAAAGTAATTATTAACATCTTTTTGTAAATTAATGTTTTTTTTTATATATCTTACCCACCAAAAAAAGGGGGGAGGGGGAATAACTGCAAGGAAAATAAGAAAAAAGAGCGTCGAGAAATACGCTGTATTTTCAACATTAAGAAAATAACAATATATTAAAAACGAATTTTAAGGGCATTTTCGAATTTAAAGCCTACAAGTGTGTGTATGTCGTTATTTATTTATCGAAAATGTTTCTAGTGAACTGGACAATGAGGGTTAAAGTTTACACTTCTTTGAAGGAACGCCCCGAATTCTATTGCTCTTGGCGAGTTAGGCACCTAATAAAACCAGTTCAAGATTTATGATCACCATAAAATGCGTTCAAATATCCAGAAATACTTTAAAAATAGAAAGAAAAAAAATTCATCACAAGAGGAAAAAGTTCGCAATATAGAAAATGTACTTCGCTATTGCGGGAGGATGTTTTACGAAGAAAATCGTGAAATGTTCTTGGTGCCATAAAAAAGTTCGCTACATAGAAAAATTCTCACTATAGAGGTTCGTAATATGGAGGTTCAACTGTATTTTTAAAGGAATTTAAAATATCGAGATCTAGAGTATATGTATACAGGTCTAATTGTCTTAAGCAATTCGGAAATTTATTAGAGTATTGACTATTATTTATGTAAATCATTTTTTATAAGTTTTTATGTATTTTTTCTACAGTATTTGTGGAAAAGATACGAAAATACATAAAACCTTTCCAGTAATTCGGATTGGAATGAGACTGTTGGGAAAATTTAAGAGGCTCGCCGGGCTCAGTTAATTATCTAAAGTGTCCTTTTATAGCGCGACGAAAAAAATAACAAAATCGCTTGAACATGGTTTTATAAAACAATGTAACAATTTTTGCAAAATACTGGCGTGAGGCCAGACTATTTGGACATCCTAGTAAGTTACACCATCATTATGGATTATGATGAAATAAATTTAACCAACATCCCATCTCAAGGGATTGAAAAAAAAAAAGAAAAGAAATCCCTTGTGCTGTGAAGAAAAATTCTCTCTTTAGAGAACATGATTTATTTTGCACGAGATAAAAAAAAATACCCTTTTTAAAGAAAATGATACTTTCGAAGTTTATATAAAATAAAATATTGTGTCTAAATACAGGGCTAGAAGCCAGCTTTTAACATAACGTAGAAAAAATGAATTGGACATTCGGGATATATTGTGTCTTTAGAAATAATGAACAGAATGATAAAACACACAATTTTACAGACAGTTTTCATACATAAAACGGACGGAAATGAAGCAGTGTATTTATGCTGATTTCAAACAATTAATGAAATTCGAATCAATATATCACATCATTTTACTAAACCTTAAGTTTAAAAATTACAGTATAATATTGTATACCATAAAAAAAAAATCTGAAAATTAGCCTGAAATATGCATTTTTCACGTTCTTTCTTATAATCATTTGATTTATTACATTACATTATGTTTTATTTATTTTCATTTTCTAAGCTTGCATTTAATTGTTTTAACTTAAGATTTATTTCTAAAATTTATTTCTTCTGTCCTCACTAGCATATTTTTGAGTATCCAACAGTAAGCTCGATGGCTTAGAGTAAGCGTGCGCGCCTCATAAGCCTAAGGTAGCGGGTATGATCCCGCCTGGAATCGATGGATTTTCTGGATGCAAAAATCATGGGGATGCCTTTCATTTGATTATGCGGCATATAAAAAAATCCTTTGAGTATAAATTTGGCTCAGGTACTCTCGACAAATTAAATTGTGGCAATATTCAGTACCCGACGAGAGTTTGAATTGAATAAAATTCAAACATCATAATTGGGTAGTGGAAGCCGCCACTAGATGATGCCACCAACGAAATGGCTTCCACTCTTAGGTACTTGCCGTATCTACAAATGGCTTATCTACCAAAATGCAGCACATTTGAAACAAACCATTTATTATATTCCTTTAGTTGGATTTGTTATCATTAACAGTTTAAAAAATATTTCGTAAGTCCTCTACAATATTATACTCAAACACTGTTCAAATCTCAGTTTTGTTTGTAATTTTACTTTTTAAAGTTTATAATTCTTTTGCATATAAAGCTATTGTTTAAAAACAATAAAATATTCTCTACCCAATGCGGTATCAAGTAAAAGATCAATTACTGACAGGAATTATAGTTGAAATTTACCGCACAATAACTTTCTGATTCTCTATTTGTACAACATCAAAAACATCACTGAACAGTTCATTAATTTTGATAGCAGGGATACTTTTTTGTCTCTTGAATCGTGGAATTAGTAAAGAAGCAAGATGTTAAATCACCCTGTGCATGTTTAATGAAGCATTCTAAAAATCGCAATCAGTCCATTTCGTTTTTTTCCCGCCAAAAGTGGACTCGAAGTAATCCTCTTTTTAAGCCTTACAAATTGCTTCGAAAATTTTTAGAAAAAAAGAACACGAATACTTTGTCAGGAAGGGGATTTATTTTATTCATTGGGTGCTTTATTTGCTTCACTAAATACTTCATTAGAAATCCAAGGCTTAAAGAACTTTTGCTCATTCGGGAAAGATTGTGTCTGAATGAAATTATTTATGTTTATTTCGATAAGAAGCAAATTCCTTAAAGAATATTTTTATGAAAATGTAAAGGCAGAAATTTTGCTCACAATGAAATCTTTCGTTATTTAATGATAATTATTTAAATCAAGAATTATATTGTTTAATTTCGGCATGTTTAATTTCGATAATTGTTACAGCGTACATACAAAATAAATATAGTATTATTATATTGGAAAAATAATATGATTCTGAGGGTATCGTTATATAAAACTGTACTATTAAAATTCGTAGGTGAACAAACGTATTTATCTACCTATCTATCTATATGCGTCTATCTTATCACGAACCGCACCACGCAGAAACTCGCTGAAGGTACCAAAAGATCGGGAATGATAACGAGGAAGCCATTTTGACTATTTATATTCCGATATTGCAATTAGTTTAAAAGATATTAATTAAAAATGTTAAAAAAAACTGATTTTTGACGCCAACTTAGGTTCGTCTGCATTGTTGTAACTTTATTGTTATAATGCTGGAGTTGAAAATTTGTTTTCAGCCAAACTGAAATTTTATGACATAGCTGTTTTGACTTAACTTTAACTGATTAAAAAAAATAAATGTTTTTAACATGTGATCAACTTGAAATATATTATTGAAATCACAATTTCTTCAACTTCACGAATTCCTTTTCACTAATTCCCATATGTGTGTGATGGATATATTTTCTAATTTAAATTCCTATAACATTCCTGGTATATTTTTTTAAATTTCTAACTCTGCCAATTTAAGTTGAAACGAAATATTGTAAAACTTTTTCAAAAAATTTTTCCTTTTTTTATACATAAAACTGCTTTTTAAGAACATATATTTTCCGTTTTAGGGAGCCATAAAAATATAACGAAAAAATTGCAAAAATCGCTAAATGCCAGTAATAGTCAATTGTGGGAAAGCTACCACAGAACTCACGAGTTTGGGTGCTTATAGCGCATGTGCGTAAAAGCAACTTTCGGAAAGTACGTAAGCAGATAAAGATTTTTCTGTCAGATAAAAGTGTTTTCTTTTGAAATGTTTTTTCTTTCTTTTATAAGGAGTGTAAATAATGAATTTTCCAGCAAATTTTTTAAATCCAATTATTAGTTTCAATTTTAAGAAAATATTCATCGTTTCCTGTATAAAATAATTAATACAATCTTAGTGTTTTATAATACATCGCAACTGATAGTTTTCTTTTAGAGAAATAATTTAATGAAAAACCTTAAAATATGGGAAAATGCTGCCAAATTTTTATTAAATAGTACTATTTTCTTTTTAAATACTTTTTTATACAAGGAATGTAAGCAAATTTTTATGCTTTTCCCCATAGTTCTTTTTTCATAGTTACATATATTTAATCGAATAATCAAACATCCAAATAAAAGCAGTCGTTTCATAGCTAAAGGTAGATATTTTTTAATTCATTATTTAACAAAAATGGATATAAGATAATATATTTTTTTTAAAAAAAATTAAAGCTGCATTGATTTTGTTATTTATTATAAATTATTTGTTTAATAATAAATTCATACATTGTTATCTTAAGAACAAAACGGGATTAGCTTTATAAATTTTTAATCGAAAATAGAAGGAAATAAAAGAGGTATTATCTCTCGGGGGGAAAAAATGAGTTTTTATACTTGAAAAAGCCCGTACAACGCTCGGCTGAACGGAGGGCAAAGAGAAGTGGAAGAAATTTTGAAAAATGGGCTTAAATGTCATAAATATAGAAATTACTCTCTCATACACATATAAAAGTGCTGGTGTACAGAGAAAAAGGGAAAATGTACACGGGGATGAAATTGTACCCGTGAAAAAAAACCCGTGCAACACCGGGCTGAGCAGCGAGAAAACAGACCCGTCCGATGGAACAAAGCCGTGGAAAAACTTCGAAAAGGAGAATTTTAATGGCATTGATATAGAAATCACACACACACACCATGAAGTTTTGACACTGAGAGGGGAAGGGGAATCGTCCAAGGAATAAATCTATACATTTGAAGAAGCCCGTGCAACGGGGGGGGGGCATGCAGCTAGTATAAAACTAATATTTGTTTACTTATTGAACTATTTTTATATTACATTAGTTATTGTTTCTTATGCCACCTGATCTCGACTGCGTTAGATCCAGGCCCACGAAATTCATCATGGAAAGTTGCTAGATGTACGCCTGTCGTTGGCCGTAGCCTTAAGCACCATACAGGTGACAGTACCATTTAGCTTGGTTCCACCCCAATAAAGAGGGAGAATACCCTGAGGGTGGGGGTCAGGGACCTGCCACTTCTCTTCCCTTTCCACCAACCTCACGAGAGGACATGCACCTCGACGGCTATTTAGAGTACCCCCCTGCCGCAAAGGCACTATACATTTACTAGCATCCATGTCTTCTCCGGGATTCAAACCCAGGCCTGACGGCATGGCAGTCAGCGTCGCTAACCGCTATATCAGATGGGTAACCAACATTTTATGTAAAAATGGCTATTGCATTGTCTTGCATATTTATTTCCGGAATAGAATTTTTCTTTTAATTGCAACGTTTTATTGTATGTAAATAATAGAATGTATAAAATTTAAAAAAATATCCTTTAAAGGCAAATAATTTTTAAAAAATTAGCTTTAAAAAACCTCGTTCAAAAGATATTTAAAATTATTAACATTTAAAACATCAAATAAATTAATTCCTTGACCATTTTTTCGTATTTCTTCAAGCTTTTTTTTTTAATTATTCAAAAATGCATTAATATATATTTAATATATAATATATATATAAATCTATTTATATCTACTTAAATTCAATCAATATTAATATCAAGTTAGTCATTAATATTAAAAATGAAAAAAAAAATTAATTGGTATGGCTATTTAAGGGTGTTTGGCAATTATCCTCACAGCTAGATACGAGGATATATCACTAAATTCAATAATGTGTTGGAACCTTTAGCAAATTTTACAACTGTGAGGAAAGCGTTGCATACAATGACGAATTACCCCAGGAAACAAAAGATATCTTCTTATTATAACGTATAAATTTGGAAGATGGTAAAATTAAGGAATATATTATTTTCAAGACGGATTTTAATTCTCTTCAAGAAGACGTTTCAATCCATGACTGTTATATTTTCTAGCGACTGGGGAAAAAGTGAAAAAATCCGTTCGTTGCGACCGATTTAAAAATTCCTTAAGAACCTAAGAAGTTTCGATACATACATAAGTTGTTCATTTATGCTTAAATTTTGTTTAAAGTTTCAAGTCATATGTCACAATAAGATAGATAGAACGATTACTATTCGTCCCAAACTTGAATTAAAGAACTAATAAGAATCGACTAACACAAAAGGAGGGTAAAAAGTCTTTCATAGATGACCTTGAAATGTGTAGAAAATGACAAAAAAAAATATTTAATTAATTCAATAAATTTATCAGTAAAAAAGAAAAGAAAGATAGATTTTCTTTTGTGGGTTGAAAACTAGCAGCGAAATCATGAAAACTTTAAATGACGATTTCAATTAATCCAAAAATTTAAGTAACCACTCAAATAGATTGTTTATTAATGTTTCCCTCTGAAGCTACATTCTAATTAATGGCTACAGATCTCGTAATTTTGAGCCACGGTTAAGTAATGAGGACGACACTCCAGCAAGCATCAAACTACATACAGTAACGTCAGTACTTTAAGCTGCGACATATTGAACGTGCATCAGCCTCTCTAAACGCTTCTTCTTCTGTGGTTCCAGGATTCGATCCCACGAATCCGGCCAGAATAGCCATCATTTCCATTTAACAAATTCTGTCACTCACATTAATGAAAATGGATGAAGGAATGTATGTGTCAAACGTACAGTAAGCCATGTGGTGGAATTTGTCATATTGGCAATATTTTGACATCTAAGAAAACTCTTTATTGGAAAACGCAGCTATTGATTTATATCAATACAGAAGAACATCGTTTATCCGAATCAATTGGGACCAGATACCGTTCGGATACGTGAGTGTTCGGATAACCGAACACCGAATGCGATCCATGCACTATATGAAACCGGACACTATGCGAATATTGATCATCACATCCGGGAAACGTGCTTGAAGAAAGAGCAAAATAGGTGCAAAATGTAACAATTTTACCTTTATAATGGACAATAATCACTTATCTTTCGCTGTACCATTGTACACCTTCGTTTTTTCGTAGAAAGATCTCTGATTCTCTTGAGCAGCAGTAGTTGAGTAGGACAACACTCTGATTGCTGTTCGTACCACTCTATAGCTGTCTCTAACGCAGAAAACATGTCAGCATTTGATGGACCCTTGCTATTTTCGTTGTTGTTGTCCCCGTCTTCATCCGTTTCATCGTCAGGAGTGACAGATTCTGCTTTCACGGAAGTCACAATCTCGTCATCATTTAGCATTTGAAATCAACGGAGTCTTCTGCATCGATTGCCTTCCATGTTTCTATATCTTAATTGCATTCTTGAAATCCTGGGATTGATTGGACGAAGTTGGTAATCTCATCCCTGTGGTCGTCATTGTAGTCTTTTTCACCTTCTAAATTGACAAAAGTTGACAAAAAAAACTGGTTCGGATGTTTGACGCTCCGGATAATTGACGTTCGGATAAACGACGTTCTATTGTACTAAATATTGGCATGATTATATTTTAAAATTTATGCTTAACACTGAGACGTATTTATATTGCATATAAGAATGATACGCTTTTATGCCATGCAATCGATACGAAACAACACAACGCGTGTTCTAAGGATTCAAAAATAAGACATCAAGGGCTGAATTCGAGTTTTCCTATTTTCTGTAATGTGTCCCACTCCTAAAAATTTATGGATGCGCGCCCTTAAAATGATATTTTTATGCAGGCACTTACGAAAGTGGACTCGGAGCAATGTAAAAACAACCTTTAAGATAAAGTTGACAATTGCGTGCCGCGTATAAGGCTAAGCAAATAAAACGCGAATCAGAAGGGAAGGATAGCATACGTCTGGCAATACTCCAAAGAGTCGAAAAATAATGATGCGGAAACTGATAATGTACGAAGATACTACGGAAGAAAGAATTTTTTTAAAAAGCTTCTTGAAAAACTTCCATTTTTTATCTGTTCTTTATTGGATTTTTTGAAGAGAAAGAAAACTTTATTGTGTTTGTTTTCTTCACAGGTGTCCTTTAAATGGGACAAACAGATAGAACGCGTCCCTTTGCTTGTAATTTTTTGTTTTGTTTAAAAAACGAACCTGTCTGGTTGATTAATTGTCGTTTAATTCGACTACTTTATTTAATTCATCGCCTCGCGTTTAGTTTGTTACTACACATAATTCATCACTTCTTTCAAATCGTCACCTCGCTTGATGCACTCGTTCCATTTAACTCGTCGCTTGTCTCAACTCTTCACTCTAGTTAAGAAATTTATTTTAGGTTTTAGAGAACGAAAAAATAGAGAGAATTAAAATAAATATATATTTTTTAGATGTGGTTTGTAGTATTTTCTTCTTCTGTTCTATATTTAAAAAAATCTTTATACTCTTGCTAACTAACATGTTTACAATATTTATACTTGATTGCACAAATATATTTCGAAAAGAAAAAAATGTTTTAGTAACTTCAGAAAGAGTTTTTTATGTTTAAAAAAAATGAAACATTTTTTTTGTGAGTGTATATCTATATATAATTTATGAGTTCTCATGGTTTAAGTAAATATATTTTTTTTCTAATATTAAAAAAAATATATGTTACAACAATTTGGAATTTTTTTTAGATAGAAAATTTTTTAAATCAATATTATATTATATCAGTGCATGCTGCTTCTTACTGTTTGAATCAGTTCACTATAATTCTGGATCAAAAAGGTTCTATATTTCATTTGACAAGCAGTAATTTTAAAAGGATTTTTATAATTTTATAAGTAATAATGAAAAATTGTCATTTTACAGTTGCTTCTAAATCTTAAAAGCACTGTATAATGAGTGAATATACATGTTACACCTTAAGCATTTAAACAGTTACAACTTGAAAGGATATTTCCCACTTCCTGCTTGCTCATTTAGAATGATGAAGATAATGATATAATTAATTTTTTTAAAATTAGAAACATAGGGTTAGAAGCAAGAGAATTGCAGTTTGATCTTTTTTTTTTGGTGACAAATGAGCTGATACTGAAATACAAATAAATCTGTCTTGTAAAGAATATTGTTAAACTTGAAAAAATAAGACCTTCACTCTTTTAAGCTTTTTGGAATTGAATTTTAATTCTTAGTTAAAATAAATGCATTATTTTTTAGTAGATTAATCATTGAATTGTTTGTATTGTTTACCTATTGTTTATATGTTTATTTATTTATTTTTAGACAAAATTTGTTATAGTAATTTAACTTTAACATGAGTAGAAGAAATAAAAGTTAGTAATTTAGGAAAGAAGTTGGATTTTACTTATCAGTATTTCAGTAAAATATATTTCAACTCTATTTATGAAAAAGATAATCATCACATTAGTTAACCATTTCTTATTAAATATTTTGATTACTTTTTCCCCACATTATTTACTTACGTTGTTTTTTTATTCAATGCGTTTTTAAATATTCTTATTCTTTAATACCATAAATCAAACTGGTTTATTAACATAAAACTGCTTAATAAAAAAAATGTCTTTCAAAGAAACCACCTCTATTAATGTTTGATTATGTGTAAAAAATCTATATATTTTAAATAATTAATTCCAAAATAAAAGATATGAAAATAAGCTTTAGCTTTAGATTCTTTAGTCTTCTTCCATAAACTTTATTAGTATGAAGAGTTTCATGAAAATTAAAACATTATTTTTAAATCTAATTTACATATTGTGTTACATAAGGTTTCGTATTAAAAAAGAGAAGTTTATGCGATTAAAGTAGTTATCCTCTAGTTCAATATTATTAAAAAAAAAGGCATTCTCCAAATTTTTCTACAAGTACTTTAAAACTGATTTATGTATGACAAAAATACTTAAGGCTTTGGAACTTCCAATGAAGAAAAAAACACATCAATGATTGAATGAAATTGAAAAATGTGGAAATAAATCGTAGAAGGAATCAGGAAAGCTGATAATCTCAACTGGTTAACGGCTGAAAAAATAATTATTGATAATATATCACCAATTTTCATTTGAGAAAATCATTTTTGTCTGAATTTCACGCAACAATTCAAAATCATCAGAACTGTTGTTCTTTCTTTATAGATTTATTTAGTTCCCCATAATTCGAACAGAAAAATTTGAGATTTATCCGTAATTTTACATCATAGAGCTACCAAAGTTAAACTTTTAAGAAACGAAACTAGTGGTCATCATAATTTTGATCCATGATTATGATCAATTTTGTAATTGTGAAACGGGAAACCACAAAAATTAAAAGCTTGACAAGCAGAACTGTTGCATCTTTAAAACTACGATAGCTTTAGAATTAGAGTCTTGATTTAGTAATTAGAAAACATACCTGTCGTGATAGGATTCCTTTAAGGTATCCGGTGACCGTGATTTTGCAAATGCGTATCAATGGATAATATTTATGATATTTAGTTTCCCTTAGATTAGAAAATGTATATAAAATTGTTTTACGAATAGTATTACAATAAAAAATTATTTAAGTACAATATTTTGACAAAAAATGAACATAGAATGACCCATTTTCAAAATATCGTCCTTTTGTGAAAAATGCTTCTATTATAATAATATTTTGCTTGTATATAGCTCAGACCTCTGTACAGAGGCTCAACTAGAATTTTTGAATTATATAACTTAGAAGTGAGTTTATCCAGGTTTTACGACAACAGAGAGGAGAAATTTTAAGAAAAAAAACGCCGATAATTATTTCAATGGGTTGTAACTCTGAAAATAATTTGAACTTTTCAAAAATCATAATATAATAGAAGAATTTTTCACACAAGGAGAACATTTTGAAAAAAGGTTATTCTAAGTTAATGTTTTGCCAAAATATTGTATTTAAATAATTTTTTGTTGTCAAAATGTCCTTAAAACAATTTTATACATAAATTCTAATCTAAGTGACACTAAATATCATGAAAAATATCCATTTATGCGCTTTTTTTAAATCATGGTTCCAAACGTAGTCGGATACCTTAAAAAATTTATAATGACATTGGATAATTCATGTTAAATCTGAATTAATATAAAAGTCTTCATGTGTAGTAGTGTATTTAAAGAGTGTAATCAATCTTTGTAAAAGCTTAATAATCGAATTTTCATTCAAAATTGCCAAGCACCATGTTAAAATCAAGGACACTTGTTCTTCATTTAAGATTTCAATTCCCAAGTTATTCTCGTAGTTCTGAATCAAGGTTAGATTACAAAGTTGATATCTGAGATAAACCAACTCAGAATTACTAGAACATTGTTATATTTCTCAAATTAAAGAAAAAATAGAGCTTGATATTTGGATCTACTTAATAAAACGTATTTCAGTTTACAATGAATTTTCTCCTCAAAATTCTTCATAGTTAATTGGTATCTTAAGGTATCCGACTCATTCGGCACCGTCATTTTGCAAAAGCGTCCAAACGAATATTTTTATCTAGTGTCACTTAGATTACAGTACACGAACTAAATTGTTTTAATAATATTATTGCAGTACAAAAAAAATTATTTAAGCGCAATATTTTGGCAAAAATTGAACTTAGAATTACCTATTTTCAAAACATTTTCCTTTCATGGAAAAATGCTTCTATAATAGTAATAATTTGCTTACGTATAGCTCAAACCTCTGTAACTGAGCTTGAACTAGGATTTTTAAAATATATAAATTAGAAGTGGATTTATCCATATTTTAATGCATCAGGGTGGAGAAGTTTTAATCAAAATATACCGATATATATATTTGAGTTGGTAGTAATTCTGAAAATAACGCAAAGTTTTCAAAACTCCTAGTTCAGGCTCTTTGGAGAAATCTCAGCTATTTATAAGCAAAATATCATTATTATAGAAGCAATTTTTAAAAAAGAAGAATTTTTTTTGAAATAGGTAATTTGAAGTTCATTTTTTGCCAAAATATTTCATTTAAATAATTTTTCATTGTAATGATATCCTGAAACAAATTTTATACATGTATTCTAATCTAAATGACACTATATAGTAAAAAAAGTATTCGTTTGTACGCTTTTGCAAAATAACATTTCCGAACGTGGTCGGATACCTTAACCTTAAGATATCAGACTACGTTCGGAACCGTGATTTTAAAAAAGAGCATAAATGGATAATTTTCATAATATTTAGTATCACTTAGATTAGAATACATGTATGAAATTTTTTTCGGACACTTTGACAAAAAAAATTGTTTAAATACAATATTTTGGCAAAAAATTAACTTAGAATAATTTTTTTTCAAAATCTGCTTTTGCGGAAAAATGCTTCTATTATAATAATATTTTGCCTGTATATAGCTCAAACCTCTGTACCGAGGCTCAACTAGAATTTATGAAAAATTCAAATTATTTTCAGAGTTACCACCCATTGAAATAATTATCGGCGTTTTTTTCTCAAAATTTCTCCCCTCTGTTGTCGTAAAATATGAATAAACCCACTTCTAAGTTATATATTTCAAAAATTCTTGTTGATCCTTTGTAGAGAGGTTTGAGCTATACACAGGCAAAATATTATTATAATAGAAGCATTTTTCGCAAAAGGAGAACATTTTGAAAAAAGATTATTCTAAGTTAATGTTTTGCCAAAATATTGTATTTAAATAATTTTTTGTGTCAAAATGTCCTTAAAACAATTTTGTGCATGTATTCTAATTTAAGTGACACTAAATATCATGAAATTGTCCATTTGCGTGCTTTTGCAAATCACGGTTTCGAACGTAGTCGGATACCTTAACACAAGCGATGAAAAAGCTGAGCTGATAAATGCATCCATTTTATTCAACAAATTGCACTTTACTCGCAATATTAAAATACATTGCTAGAAAGAGCATCAGAGATTTCCAATGTAGCTTCTCATTATATGCTAAATAGTTATACTATTCATGTAGCATATGCGTTCAATAAAAAGGACTGCTACAGCTATTCATTTCCTGACAACCGCTTGACACAATGAAAATCTCGTTTCGGGTAATGCTTTAGCCACTTAAATTTCCTCCGCTGTTTGACACGTAACACGTTTTTTTGTATTACAAGACGCTTCAATTTCATTGTGTGAGCTTTTCTTTTAGGAGAAAAACGATTCTAATTAGTACGAGTCAAAGACTCATTTATCATAGTATGTGCCAGAAATTGCACTCGGCGATTCAGTTTAAAAGCTAAAAACAAGATTTATTCTTCCGTTACTTCCGAAAGAAATATGTTGTTTTAAAAGAAGGCTTTGCTTAGACAAATCTTTCAATTAGATAAGGAAACGTTTTGAGAAAAGAAGTATGTGAGATCCGTTCTTTATTCTATAGTGTTAAAATTAGCAGTTGACACTTAATTTTTAATTAATTTGATTTGTAAAAGTGATAGTTTAGTCATTTATCACGCAGAAATTAGGAAAAAAACCTATCCTTCAACCGGTTTAAATAAGTAGGGTTAGAAGAAAGAAAGTATTTGTTCGATGACAAACGGTGAATATTAGCATACGTCACGTGTCATTTGAAAATAAGTGAATTTTCAAGGAAGAATAATTTAAAATTTTACTAAATGTATTATTAGCATTTTAACTAGACAAAAGAAATTGTTCCAACTGTACAAATGCAAACACAATATTCTCAGACGACGTTTTAAATAATTTTTCAACTCATTATGTCTGTAAAGTATGGTACCTTTTGGAAAATATAACATAGTATTTTTTTTTTTTTAATTTAATATTCGCAGCACTAATCTATTGCTGAAATTCCTTATTTGTTAAAGTTTAGAATGTTTAATGCACTTAGAATTACATAATACAGTAAATTTGGGAAATTTTAGGTATAAAGTAGTAGATATACTTTAAATCGTACCATTTTATTAATTGCTAAAGAATTCGAATACATTGCTATTTTCGGTCAATTTAGGATTTTCAAATAAGTTTCAATATAATCAGAGCATGATATTCAAACTTTACTTATTTAAGATGAATATAGTGAATGTAGCTGTTTGATTAGTTTTCAATAATTCTGACCGAAATTTATTCAGAACTAGTATAAGGAAAACTTATATGCATATATATAATTGAAATGAATTTTCTTAGAAGTTATTATTTTTTTTTTACTGTTAAGGTAACCGAGACGCCAAAATGCTTCAAATTTTGCATTTTTTTAAAAAAGTCTTACTATACTAAAATAGAGGGAGTTTTGCTACATACTAATTTTTCTAAGCAAAGAATGTAACCTTTTTGTATTATATGTTCCAACTTTATGAGAGTTCTACAATTTTTTGTGTAAAAATTAAGGAACACTTAAATAATAGTTACAAAATTTTAAAATAAAATTTTGTTTTTTGAAATGTTAATTACATGTAGATTTGAATTTATAAATACTCTGTGTAGTTTTTAAATTATAAATCAAGTGGATATAGTAAGTACAAAATGCATTTTGAGGATTATCCTAAATTAATAACATAGATTGTAAAATACATTTCGTTATTCCTAACTACTTGTTGTTAACATTTAAATACTCATAAATAATTCTTTATGTTTATAACAGTTATTTTAACTTTAAAATAAATAAATATCCATATGTATGAGTATCAAAACAAAGCTTCTTATGCTACAATTTTTAAAATCAAAGTTCCATTTCAAACTAGACATCAGATTAACTTTTTAAATTCATCAAAGACATTACCTTTGTAAATTTTTATAAAAATAGTTAGAATATGTGTAAAGAATGCTGCATTATCCTATAATGATGATGTTCAAAGTGAAGTAAAAGTACTATAAAATTACAGGTATAAAACTTGCGTATTTTAAATGGAAGATGTTGTGAATCGTTGAAAATACGTGTTGATGAAGTAGGGAAACAGTAATTAAAAAGACTTCTAAATAATCCAGAATTTAAAATTTACAACTTAAAAACAGAAAAATTATGCAGAATAATACAATTTGTTATGATATAGTCTTACATTGTATTAAAAATATTATTTTACAAATCATAGATGGAAATATGTTTATTTGCAATTTTCTCAAAATGTGTTTTTTTCGGGTTTCCGATACACTTTTCACAAGTTCTACTTTACCTATAGAGCAAATATTTTGCATATAGTAAAATTCAAAATTTCTTTTCAAATGAACATTTACAAATTTTAGAAATAGCGTAATTTCTGCATAAAATTTCAAGGGTGTTTGAAATACAAAACTAAAATATTTTAAAATTTTTATAAATTTATTTTTTAAGATTTTATTTTATTATTAAGACTGTGATGTTAGAAAATACTCTGCAAAATTTTAAAGCTATATATGCAGTGGAATTAATGCATATTGTACCTAAAGGTAAGAACTTAACTCGAAAATAAAAAAAAAAAATAGTTATTGATTATTAATTGCTCATACAGATTTATTTATAATTTAAAACGGGATTTTTTTTACATTAGCAGGTACATAAATATACAAATAATTCAATAGAAAAGTATTACTTCCATTGCTTTTAATGTGCGAACCATTTAAATTTGGTGTAAAAAAAGTTCATTTTATCTTGTTGCAGACGTCTCAGTTAGTTTAAATTGAGATGATATCTCCAATACAAAACTTTTATTGAACTAAATTTATTACACAGTGTTAGTGTATGGAATAGGATATTTAAAAAAAAATGTAGGTTATAAATTGAAAATAAAAGAATTTTTATTACTAAAATTAAGTTTTTATAATTAGTTAATTTAAGAAAAATTTTATATTTTACTACGTAATATTTATCATATTAATTAAATTTAATCCAAATAAAATGTAAAATAATTTTCGTTCAAACTGTATACAAGCTAATTGACATTAAGAGCTAATTGGTTTGTAGAATGAAATTTGAACCAAATACATTTCAAAAAAGCTTCAAATTATTTGGAATTGTTTTAAAGTATATAAAAAACTTTCAGCTATTCACAATATGTATAGATCTTATAAATAAAACTTTTATTAACTTAATTGAAAATAAATACAGATATGAATTGTCTTATTTAGAATATTAGAGTTTGAAATAAAACAATAGTACGATTTGTTTTTTTATTTTAATGTTGTGTATGTGTGTTAACTATAGATATATTTCACTAAAGATACTTTTTCAAATTTATTCCCCTTTATACTGTGACAAAAGCAGAAACTTTAAGTAAATATTTGAGGGAACACACAGGGAATCTAAAAAATATAAAATCATGTTAAAATATTCTGAAATTAGTATGAAACGTACTTTTTTGGAAATAATTTCTTTTGAGGTTATCTCTTTTGGTAAATATGCTAATCATTTTTTTTTGAAGTTTTAATTAAAATCAATTTTGCTTGAGATTTAAATTAGGAGAATCATGTTTTAACCTTTGAAAAGCTTTCGTTGTCGGGTGTTGAGAAATTCAGTTATTTCCTTTAAAGTTTATGAATTAAAATCTTTTTCATTTCAATTAATTTTAAATCAAATTAAGTCTCATTTTCTTCGAAACTCATTTAATAATATAGCTTTAATCTATAATTGGAACAATATTTACTAAATTTTGTTTAAATAAGTTAATCACGTCAACAGTTTGTATTTAATTGAAATTCATGTCAGCTTGTATTTAATTGAAATTCATGTTAGCTTTTCTGAATATTTTAAGTGAAATAAATTCTACAACCTTGAAAGAGTGTGGTTTGAATTCAAGTCACAAATATTGCTCGCATATCCTGAATTCCTGGTTTGTCCTACATAAGCCGAATGAACAGGAAATAAATTCTGCCACCCTTTTCCATTAAAAGACAGATTGTTTCCAATTGGGTCTCGTAATTGGATAAGAGTCCGGAAATTAGGACGAAAGTTTTGGTGAAAGCCACTTAAAAGTGTAAGGACACAGATGGCCATAATGCCCACTAGCGGTCACTGATAACAAGTTCTTCTGTAACAGAAATCCAGGATAACGCCGGGATTGCCTTTCCTAAGCCCACGGTAACAGCATTTCTGTTCTGCTTATGATTTATATGCGTTCGGAAATGTTAATTTGAAAATATTTGAATAAACCGGACGTATCTCGCGGCATGTCGTAAGATTATCTATTTTCAGGAAAGGAAAAGTCATGTATGTATAGCATTTTAAATTATTTCAAATTTCACAATTTAAATTATTCAAATCTAACCTTATAATTTTCCCATCTGAGTGAGTGAGTGAGCATTTATCAATGTCACACTTAAAGCAACAAGAGGGCTATTGGAACGAACATCGTAATTTTGAGCCATGGCCATGTTATCGTGAACCTGTAGTTGTGCTGGTGAAGTTTGAAACACAGAACGCGTGTCTACACAGCAATTATTATAAATATCCCAATACTTTATTTTATCTACCAATTACTATCATGGAATGTCACAAACTGAGGAAGCACAGTCAATTTTATCCTTATCTTAAATTCCTAAGACTTATCTTGTCACTTATCTGCTTGTGATCTGATGTAACTGCATTAAACAGGTCTCGCCCGGTATAACTGGATATCCCGGACTAAAGATGATCTACAAGAGCCCCACGGACTTCAGGTAGTAAATTTTCTAATATAATTTTAATAGCAGCCTAACGACTAACTCCTACTCTCACTTCGCTAGAGTTTAAAAAGACCTCAAATTTATATAAATAATGGTTTCTCCACGGGAAGCTATTTTATAAACATACATATTTTTCCCGGAGGATAAATGAAAGGTTCGTATAAGAACCGTCACAAAGTGACGAGGACGATACCTGAGCTGGTACCCTACTCTTTTAACTCCCACACTCCACTGACATGAGGATTTTGAGCCACGTCAACTTTAATGTGCATCAGCCTCTACACACGGCGAGTCTTCAGTGGCATGAGGATTCTAATTCTCGACTCGACAACGCTGGCCGTGAGATTGTGACCATAATTACTAGGTTACCACGGCTCATTTTCTCATCTGAATATTGAAAGCAAATCTTCTTAGTGTTAAATCTAGATACTGAGCCTCTGCAGTCCAGAAGTTCGAATTTCACAAATATTTGTGTCAGATTGGATTCGGAGGATCTAGTTTCTAGTTTCCTTGATATACATTTGTAAGGCTGGTACATATTAAATCAAATTAAATTTCAAAATCTTGACATAGCACTATGTGAAGCACTAGTCGATAGAACACACGCCGATATTTATCAGTTCAGGCATATTACTTTTCAAACGTCTCGTGTATTCCTAAGACATTATAAAGAGGCAATTTGATTTTTATGATCACTGTCGGATTCAATGAAGAAATATTATAATAATAATTTATAATTACTCAGAAAATAGAATAAATCTGTTGATTTTTGACCCTGAAAATTACCATTTCTAAAGATGTTTTTTTTTGGTGATATGAGTTTAATTATTATTAGGATAGCTATACTTAAAATATAACGTTAGAAAAGAAAAAAAAGTTAAATTTTGGCATCTATTAAAAACTTTAGGACACAGAAAGTTCTCTTTTAATTTTTCTTTTCTTTTTAATTTACGTTTAATTTTATTTAATCTAAACAATACCAGCATAATTGCAGTATTACTTAATATAACGATGTATAAACTTGTCTTAGAATGTATTGAATTGTATTTAGAAATATTATGGGAATAATTAGGACTGATATAAAATAGAAAATGATTACCATAGAAAAATTGTTTCTTAAAAGAGCTCATTATTTTGAATCTTTATCGAAAAAGGAAAAAGAAGACCCAACAATCAGATATCTAAAAATGCCCCCTCTAATACTAAGACAGCCGCTGTAAACTAGTGATCAAGGAATGGAATCGAGGCCAGTGTGTCATGAGTTCGAGTCTTGTACCGTTGATGATCCACCGTGCAGAAGGGGCCGATGCAAAAGTCGAGGCACAAACGTCCTCTCATTGGTGTGGTGTGGAAATTAGGAGAGAGGGTACCAGCTCAAGAGTCTTCCTGGTCACTTGACCATGGTTCAAAAATTGCAAGGTACATCGCCAAAAGCCCTCGAGTAGTTGAGCAGTGCGACGTTAACATTCACTCACTCACTCAACCAATATCAAGAGATCTAAGCAAGATTTTTCATAGAGAAACCTGCATGTTTTTGGACAATAATTTTTAAGGAAAAAAAAGAGCTGAATCCATTATTCATCCTTATAGTTAGTATGGAAAAGGCTTATAAGGAACATCCTTCTATCCTTGCAAGAAATAATGTAAAAATTAAACAACGCATACTACAATGCATACAAATATAAAATACTTACTAGCAATATTTTATACAAATGTTATCACGTAGCAATTACAGTATTTCTTTTTCATAACATTATAAGCGAACACAACAGGATTACGATATTTGCAAATTAAGGAAACCATTAAAAATACACATTCAACGCTTTGAAAAATAATAAAATAAGTCGTTGAAATAATTTAGGAACTTCAATTACATTTTGTATAATGCTGTCTAACTCTGTAATAACTAATTTACATAACCATGGTCCTAAAAGTGTTGCATTAAGAACAAGTAAGATTTCTGTCTCGTTTGGAATAACGTCTAAAACGTATTAAAAGTATAGAGAACTTTTTAATTAAATCTTTGAAAAGAAGCAATTTTTTTTAACGATCCCTTTCAAAGGTGATTTTCTTTAACATGTTCTCAGAATTTATTCACGAAGAGCTTAAAATTTAATTTCAACAAGCCTGACTGAAGGTAAAATTATGCAATTATGATTAAAGCAGTATTTATATATAAAGAATTTTTTTTATCCTTATCTTCTTTGTCCTTAATTATTCCTAAAATAAAGTAGCTGTAAGGAAATCCTCGAAGCAACAAATTAGTGATAAGTCCATTATTTATGCCCGAGGTTTAAAAAGTTTTAAAAAAACTTTGTTTTTAATTTTTAAATCTCAAAGTTATGGCTAAGTTAAAAATTCGATTACTTTTAACCTTCTTTCTATAGTACTTATAATGTAAACTGTTTTTGAAAATTTTTGTTCACGTAAAGATTACATTTTCTTTATTGAATTTTGGGATACATGTTTCTGGCAGGATTTAAAAAAAGCGATACTAGTCAATTATTTTTTTTTTAAATTTTTAATAAAAATTAGCATGTTCAAAAACAGCTCAAGATAGCAAATTTAAAAAAAAAAAGTTAGAATATTTTTTTTTTATTTTTAAAATATTAAAATGCATTAATAATAAAAGCTAAATTTTAAAATGGCGAATTTATACTGACCATTAATTTTTCAATTCCTACTATTAGCTCACAATCTCTATATATTTATTTATCTTGGTGGAATTTTCAATCGTTAATAAAATACATTTTAAAGTGCTCAGATGAGCTGAAATTTTATATACATGATTATTTTGGATGACAATACAATAGTTTAATTATAATAAAAATTAATCGATTAAAACTAATTATTCAAAGAATTACAAATACAGCCACGTTAGCAAAATTTGTGGCGACTTAGCGACCCTTTTGGCGACTTGCGTCAAAAGTTGAAACTGTTTTTTTCCTCAAGTTTTAAAGCATTCAGTTGAACTGAAATTTTATATACACGATTGTTTGGGATGACAATAGAGATAATTAATAAAAATTAATTACCACTTAATGTTGTGATTCTGTCCTATGTATAAACATATTTACATTAAATATAACTATTTAATAAAAAGTAGCTAAAATAAAAAAAATTTCTTTGTTGATCTAAGTAGGAATTGACTTAAAATTTTTTTTTATATTACTTGTTCAAGAAAAATTCGATCAAATTAAAAAGGTAAATTTTTGAAAAATAAAATAGTTTGGTCTTAATAGAATACTTGAGAGTACAATAACATTCTCCCTATAGCAAACAGGGCAATTTCAGAAACAATCTGCTAACGACTGCGTCAAAAACATGACTATTATTTACCAAACCTAAAAAATTTAAACCACTTCGCAAACAATTTTATAAGCAATTCTTTTTCAAATAGACCAAATTCGTTTAAAATGAATCAAACAATGCAAGAGTACTTCTTACACATTCTGTTGAAAAACAAATTAAACAGGTGCTTAAATTAATGCATAGGTGCATTTCGTGGACGAATTTGGAAAGCAAATGTTGTTTCTAATTAATTAAAAGTTTAATGGCACTTCCAATTTTTTATTCTTAGGATCAAATTTATTTCTTAAATTGGAATACTGCCTTTTTCAATTCTTTTCCATTTTATACGATACTTAGTTATTACGTGAACGCTTTCGAATACTAGAAATTCCCTTGTCCTCCTGAAAAAGTACAAAGGTAATATAAAGCAAGGAAGAGAGATTACGTTACTTCTTATGCATCCATGATTTTCCTGAGTTTTACAGGTTTTCTTGTTTCAACCATTTCAATCATGGAATGGTTACGTTATCACAATACTACTATTAAACCATGTATCGATTTCTATAAATCACTGCGATTTCAACATCGATTGTAGTGCCATAACTACAGAGTAAAAATGCGATGGAAATAGCATGGTACCTAGAACCGGGTTTTACCATAATGGGCCCCATGCAAGTTAATTTATGAATCCCTAAAACAGATTTCGAATAATAAAATAATGAATTGCATTTTTTTTATATGTTACATTTTATCTATCTACTTGTAAGATATCTTTTTTCAGATAACAAGATAAAAAATGTACAATACATAATCAAATGTCACAACGAAGCGTATGCGGTTCTTCTATTTCTCACTAACTGGTGCTGGTTATCTGCAAGTGTAGTTATTGACCCTGTATCATACGGTGTAACGTTTTCCCGCATCACAACAGCCAGATTGGCTTTTCTATGCCAAAAATGTTACGCCGTTTTTTACTGGCGTGGCTATCTCTAAGGGAGCCCTGTTTCAAAATTCCTTCGGGGCTCTTTTTTAGATGAGGGAGCCCTGTTAGTGGGACTGTAGTTACATATATGGGGCCCCTGTAGCTTGGGGGCCCCGTATCATTGATACGGCGGTAGTTACGCCCCTGCCGTTCATATCCATACGTTCACCCTTAAAATATTGCAAGATCTTTTCATCTGACATCACGCTGATAGCCAATGTCGGAAAACACAACAACAGTTGCCCCACTTGGATGTCGTACCTCGAGTGGAATTTGTGAGGTAAGAAGGGACCGCCTCACATCAAGAGAGTGAAGAATAGACCGCTTAAAACACTTGAAAAGAGCCGCTGTGTTTTGCCATTCTCCATCACCAAAAAAGTATTCTGTTGTATTAAAACACTCAGTAGTTTAAGTAACTTGTATCTGACTGTGATTATTGTAATTATTTTAGCTGTAGTTGTAATAAATTTATAATTAAATTCCTTAAGTCGTCGCCCAATGCATCACATAACGGGACTGTCTCTTAACTTGGACTGACCCACGCGAAATATACGTTAATTGTGCTATAGTTGTAAAAACTGTTGTATCTTTAGAATGAAACACTTCAAAAGATATCAAACATTTAGCGTTATTTCCAATTCCTTTGAGCTCACCTGGTAAAGACAGCGGTAGATCGTTTTCAATAATAAATGCATGTTTTTTGCTAACGTTCATTATTTTGCAAATTTTAGCCGATTCGAATGACAATAATAAAAAAAATGTAATAAAAGTCAGTTTTTTTAAAAAAGGTTTAAGCTTTAAATAAAAAAAGCGTTGTTTGAAAGACAATTTTTACAAAAAAAAAAAAAAAAAAAAAAATTGGGTTTCATGAATTGGTAAGAAAATAAACGATGCATATTCAAACCAGATTCATATAAAAACAGGAGGAAAAACCTTTTATAAAGTATTTTTTTGTTCAAGAAAAAATAAGTTTCTTATTATATTTAGTTTAATACTTTTTCTGTCACAATTAACATTCCCCAAAAAATAAGGTTTTTTTTTATTTCTTCAGAAAGTTTGAGAATAAGTTCTTATAGTAAATAAAAAAATCGATTCAACCAAGCAAATAATGGATAAATTGTATTTTTTATACTCGTGATAAACACTTTTGACGAATAAAAAATAAATTTCTGTTTCTTAGAAGGTATATATTTACATGGAAAAAACATAAGCAGACACTTCGAAATAAAAGTAAAATAATTAAATAAAATGGCGTTTGGGGACATTTTAATGATTTTTTTATTTAAAAAAAAAATAAGGCAAATACGAGAGTACTATCTTTTTCTTTCTAAAAATATTTTCATTATTTAAAATTATAAATAGAATCAACTCAAGCACACTAACTTGGACTTGACTTAATTGATTATGTCAAACTAGCATCAA
>BMAV01016087.1:0-34185 GCA_019973955.1 Trichonephila inaurata madagascariensis | reverse complement strand
CTTAGAATCATGGTGAACCACTTTTCAAGGTCTCGAACTTCGTGCCTAGCAATGAGAAATTCTAATGATATTTTGATCAATCAGATTTACTAACGATTTTTCGTGTAGAGTAAGAAAATTGCAAACATAATGAATAGGGTTTGACATTGAATAAATTTAATATAGAAGTTGAGAGGAAAAACGCATAATTTCAGTCATTGAGTTTGCTGTCTATGGATTATAATCACAGAGATAAATTTATATCTTTTGACGGGGAGTGTTTAGAATAACTAATATTGTATTAAAACATTATAAAAGTTTTTAAGTAATGTTCCAGTTAACAAATCAATCTCAGTAAATTTACAACATTTTATGTTTAGAGAATACGATTCTTCAAAATACAAGAAGGAGATATATATTTTCAAAACTAGCAGACTACAATTATGTATTACAAGTGGAACTATGGGGGGGGGGGAATAAACGATTACAGTAGAACGTCATTTATCCGAATCAATTGGGACTGGACACCGTTCGGATAACCGAACACCGAATGCGATCCATGCAGAATATGAAACCGGACACTATGCGAATATTGAAAATCATCACATTCGGGAAACGTGCTTGAAGAAAAAGAAAAATAGGTGCAAAATGTCGCAATTTTACCTTTATTGTGGAAAATAATCCCTTATTTTTCGCTGTGCCATTCGTTTTCTCGCTGCAAGGTCTCTGATTCTCTTGAGCAGCAGTAGTTGAGTAGAATAGCACTCTGATTGTTGTTCGTACCACTCCATAGCTGTCTCTAACGCAGAAAACGCGCCAGTATTTGATGGACCCTGCTTGCACGGAAGTCACAATCTCGTCATCATTTAGCAATTAAAATCCACGGAGTCTTCTGCATCGATTGCCATCCAAATTTCTATATCTTCATTGCATTCTTGAAATCCTGGGATCGATTGCACGAAGTCGGTAATCTCATCCCTATGGTCATCATTGTAGTCTTTTTCACCGTCTAAATTGACAAGAGTTGACAAAAAAAACCCCAACTGATTCGGATATTTGACGCTCCGGATAATTGACGTTCAGATAAACGACATTTTACTGTATATAAAAAATCATAAAGGTCATAATTTATTTAAATATATTTTTTCCCTTCCTCATCAATTGGCATTTCAAATTTATTGTTTCATTGCATAAAATGATTCTTTTATTACAACAATGTTAAAATGTTTTTTTTTTATTAGAAAATGCCATCATCTCAATAAGATCTGCGTTTATTATGAATAAATAAACCTATTCTACTCACATGCTTCCCAAATAGTTCCATATGGACACATGACTGATTTCCACACTTAGCTCTATTTTGAGAACTCATTAAAGTAACTTTTCTCTCACCATAACTTTCCACAATGCTTTCAGAGTATCTACAAAGCTCTTGGAGAAACTATTGTCCCATATAGACTCGGTTTATTATTCATAGGAGCACTCTATACTAAGCTTTACGTGAATAGATTTTGCGAGTTTTAAGCTTAGAATTTTCATTCAGATCTAAATTTAATAGAAAAGTGACCATTTCTAATAATAAATGCCCCTTTTGAATATGCATTAGTTTCATATAAATTAATGAGTATTTATGAAAGTTAAAGGTTCAGTTAATTTGAGATTTCGCCAATCAGTTTTGAAAATTTATTACATTAAATATTCAGTACTTGAGTATAAAAAAACCCCTTTAATTTAAGAACTATAAAAATCTTACCAATGTCACTAAATATACAGGATTTTAATAAGAATGAATTTATCTGGTATTTAACATAGTTTCTCTCAGAATGATTATTTTAAAGCTAAGCATTTTGTTAGAAAAGTTATTTTAGGTGAAAGTATTGAATTGAAAGGAAAATAGCTCACAAAATCCAATTTCAGAAAAATGCAACAGCAACGCCATTTTCCGCGTTAGACTCTTCAGCTCTGTCGCAATATTTACAATTATACTGTTAATCCTATCCAAACTGTGGCGATAAAAAATTTAATTCATTGAATTGACGATGAACAAGTGTGAGCAATCAAGATCAAAAACAAAAATTTCGATTTTATCCAATCTAAAATATATCATTGGAATTTAGTACAAATAGCTTAATATGTCATACTGATGAAAATACAGTCGAACCTCTATATAACGAACCTCTTTATTGCGAATTTTTCTATATAGCGAATTTTTTCCTGAAACCTTGAACATTTTACGATTTTCTACGTAAAATAACCTCTCTATAGCGAAGTGCATTTTCTAAAAAATGAACTTTTTCTTTTGGGATTCAATTTTTTTTTCTCCCTATTTTTAAAGTATTTCAGAACATTTCAAATTATTCTCTCTCTTGACACACTTTATGGTGGTCATAAATCTTGAACTGGTTTTATTAGATCCTAATTCGCCGAGAGCAATGAAGTTCTGGACATTTCATCCAAGAACTACAACCTTTAACCCCCATTGTCCAGTTCATTAGATGTTTTATAGAAACATCTTCGATATCCCCTTTCAGACTCAGTGAAATTGTCCCGAGTCCCCGTGTTCTAGTTATAAAATAATCTTTGTTTAATATAACTTGTATGCTTTAAATTAGAAAAAATGTCCTTAAAATTCATTTTAATATAAAATTATTTTCTTAATATTGAAAATACAGTGACACATTCGACATTGTTTTTGCAGTTTTTCTTTTCCTTTTTTTATGGGTATGATGTGTAAAATAAACATATATTATTTTTAAAAAAGGTTTGAAGAATTTCTTTTTTAAATATATGGTATTTATGAATTTAAATTTGTTTTATGTGGTTTATAAGCGAATTTTCCATATAACGAACTTTTTTCCGGGACTTAGCGACTTTGTTATATAGAGGTCCGACTGTATTTACAAGTTATGTAACAATTTAGTCTGATTTTATTCTATTCAGTAGATTCTATTTCTTCCAGCTGTTCTATTCTAATTTCTCGAAATTATTCTCACGAATATATTAAAAATGAAAGTGAGCCATATAATCTGTTTTGTAAATTAAATTTTTTTAAGAAACATTGGAGGAGAGTTTAAATAGGATATATTAAAAAGAACAGAGGATGAAATGAATTTATTTCATTAATAGGAGGCATTACATAACGTACATCTCATTTGAAGCAAATAATTCAGATTGAATTTGAAATAAACGTGGTTTGGATTTAGATGCAGTCCTTGGATCGTGTATCTGTTCTGATTTCTAGGTGGATAGTTTTTTTTTACTTTTATGATTAATAGTTATTAGTTCCCTCAAGTAGCGACTTATTTTATACATCTGTTTCAAGTTGAAATCTTCTAATATGTAATTTGTTTGAAAAGTAAAATTAAAAAAAAAATTAACTCTTAATTTGTTTCGTAAAACAAAGCCTTAGAATCTTAAATGCCAATATGTTTTACAATTAAAAAACAAACTAAACTTTACTTTTAAGCCCTTTATTTTTTTAAAGAAACCCATAAATAACTGAAATTGAGCCTTCATGAAGACATTTTGATAAGTCATGAAATAATTTCAGATTTGAATATAAATCTTTAAAATTAATAAAAGAAAAATAGAATTATTATTCTAAGAAAAGAAAAAAGAATATCATTCAATTTTAAATATCTCTTCTATTAAAATTTATACGAACAAAAACTTTTAAAATACTTTGCATGACGAAGAAAAAGCAAGAATCCTGCACCGTTTATAGGAAATGATTCAAATAATCATCCATTATTACATTTACTTTAACGTGAAAAAAGTTATTCCCGTATGAATCTTGGATGTTATGAATACGTTGAGGGAGATGGTAGTAATAAAAATCTAAATTTTATTTTTAAAATTGTTTATTTAAATACTGATATTTTTTCCTCGCAAAATTTAGTTTAACCAATCGGAAATTATGATACTGCTATGGTATAGTTATATAATAAATTGGACGGTTGATTTTATATTGGTACAATTGACAGATTCGTCTGATTAACGCTAAACACTTTTTTTATGTGCATATGTTTTCCGCTCAAAGAAATGTTACAATATATATATATATATATATATATATATATATATATAATCCAAAATTATATACAAATAGCTATAAAACCTAAGTATAACTAGTCAAGAGGAAATATTAGGCAGAGTACTACAATAACAAACTCCTGGCCTTAGGAACCAAGATTGCAGATTTAAAGAAGTTTTAGGGCTAGCCAACCTTCACTTGTAATTTGCCTATACACTGAGCCAAAAGGAAAGGAAAGAATAATATTATGAGAAATTTAAATATTACAAATAAAATACACTATACCATTAAAACATGACGATAAAATTATAGCCTGCTAATATTTATTAGTATATATTTAACATCAATGCAATAAAGTAGATATATATATATATATATATATATACATATATATATATATATATTCGAAAGAAATTTATATAATATATCAAAAACTAGAAATAGTAAGTAATGAATATAATAAGAAATAACGTAATAAAAATATAAAAGAAAAACATGAAGATCTAATTTATAGATAAATACAAAAAAGGAAATACAAAAAAGAACCTAGCGAGTCAAAAAGCAATTTCGGACTTAGGACCGAATAAGTAGGGTTAAACTAGTTTGAAGGCCCCAACCATCCCCCTTTGAAACTCGATAGGCAAAACCAAATAAATTAAACAGAAATTCAAACTATATAAAAGCTCACAGAAAGTATGAGAAAATCACCAACTACTATTCTGCAACAAATTCTCCTAAAATCTTAAAGCAGAAAATAACTAAAAGAATTACCTAAGAAAAGCTTTACCTATACATATATATAGGTAAGGTATATATATATATATATATATATTGTGTGATAATTCGAGTGTGATTTCTCGAGGGTCTTATCATTAACATTGACTTGTCATAGTAGGAAAAAACACTGGAAAGCTTAAATTTTGTACTTATCAAAATGATAATCACAGAAGGTAAAATTTATAATATAGAAATACGTTAGAAAAATGGAATGGCTTTCTTAATATGGCAATATATTGTATTGTGAATCTAATACCTAACATACAAGATTTTAAAAAATTAAGAACATTATAAAAATGGCCTTTTTAAGGAAAAAACACAAAATATTTGTTAGAATCTGCATTTTAAAATTGCACTACACTTCGTTGATAGTTAAAAGTTAAATTGTTAACAAATACAATGACGGAGAAAATTTTTATAATTAGGTTCACCAATCAAAAGAAAAACGAATTGTTTTAAAAATAATAAAAATTCTTACATATATTACTTAAAATAGAAAATGAGTGAATCACTTGAGAATGCTATTTTGTGAAAGCCAGAAAAAAAGTCATCTTAGTGGTTGGAAATTATACACTAATGAAAATGTAGAAGATTAACAGTTTAAAAGCATTCTCTGGAAGGAAATGTTCCAAATCTGGCAACAAATAAGCAATTTTTTAAGTTGCACACGTTTGAAAGTAATTTATGAATTGCTCTCGGCTCTCCTCTCCTTTTTCCAAAACTTTTGTTCACAATAAGTGTGTGTTCCTATTAATCATAAACATTTTATTAGGTATAGAAGTAATAACTGCTTTGTTTAAGACCTTTTTCAAAACTTCCATTCATGCCTACTTAATTTTCATCGAACTTCAAAAGTACCCTCAAAACTTTCGGAAACATATTAATTGAGCTACAAACAAGAAGATTCTTTGTGTTTACATAGCTAACTTATTCAAAAATAAGGTCCTCCGGATAACCCAATTAATGAAAAAGTAAAAATTATCGAAAAAAATTTAATTAGCTATTAATGAGAATGCGTGAAAGACGGAAAATGGTCTCGTTTTTTTATGCTAAGGTAATTTTTCGCTTTTGGCAGGATTTGTTGGTGCAGAATGAAGTCTTATTAAACTTGTGTCGACTAATTTGCACAATGCTTAAGATGTGCGTCAGGAATTTTTTATAATTATTAGTTATTTTGATAACAAATGGAGAAATATTTCTTTGAATATAGGTTCAACGAGGAGTAAATAACTGCGAACAGAGAAAGATATATATATATAAATTGCTTAGACTAATTAAGTTGTGAGTGTAATAATACCGAATTCAATAGTAAAAAATTCTTTATAAATTTGTTTTTCGGTGTGTAAGAGAAGGAGTGGAAAATGTACTAAAATAATGTCACTAATGCAGATGATCACTTTGTAGCGAGTACTTTCAGATTCTTCTACTACTTCTCTTGTGGAAAATATTCTTCAACTGTGATTTTAGTTTAAAAACAGCTTTTCGTTCGAAATGACTTGATTTTATACAAATGTACTTATTATTTATGTGCCTGTCGTTGAGTAAGTGAGGTTAATGGTTAAGCGAGAAATCCAAGTATTAAAAAAGGTGAACAGTGACTGGGTAGTCACGCGTCTTGTGATTAATAGTCGACGTAGAATTCACCAGAAATTGTAAAGGTAAACAACCTTGAAGCTGACGGAGCTATCGGTTTTCGAGAAGGCTCATAACAAGGAGCTTAAACTCTAGATAAGGGGTTAGGATTTCAGATTGTTGCCAGAGTTGTTATAAAATTAGAAATTTCATAACGTGTTAAAGGTAGAATAAAAGTAGATATTTTTTAAGATCCTGTCTGCATTTTCTCCGAGCCCTCTGGCATCCGCGATCTTCAGGTTACGACAACTTATCAAATAATATAACCGAAGTATATACTACATACATACATACACATGTACATACATATAAAAATATACTCTATAGATATATCCAACCAAATCATCTTTTTTGTAAATGATTTACCCCACTGAGTATTTGATTAAGAATCTCATGATGTATTAAAGCAGGACTTCCTGAGAGGATAAAATGTCTGCTACAATCGCGACCTCCAGATTAGTAAGGGCAGCAATACCCTCTCCCTATAGTAGATAATAATCACTTGTTTCATGAATGACGGCATTAAAGCCAAGCCGTGGCTTAGATCTCCGTGTCGATCTATTTAAATTGCTGATCGTTATATTCAATTCATTCTAAAGTCTTTTCACAACGTGATGGGAAAGTTAAGGATGGAAAGCACAACTTAAATACCGTTTTCGACCACTAAACCATGTTTCAAAATTACAAAACTCATCCCAAATAGCTGAATTTGACAATATTAATAAAAGGGAAAGATCCAGTGGAAAAAATTACATTATTACTATCCCTTCGATGTTTCAAGTGGGCAACACACACTATTTGCCGGAATATAAACATATTCGGAGAGGGTTCATGTAATTTTATGAGATTTATGTTTGTTTTGTTAGTAGCTCTATAATATCCATTATACGTGAATTTTTCAAAAATTTGGTAATTTGGGGTTTTTTGCATTACATTAGATAAGAAATTTAAGGGCGCAATACATATATAACGGACATTAACCCTTTAAGTGCCGCGGGCTGGTATATACGTCCTGCTGAGCTGGAGTGTTTAGTGTCCCGGACGTGTATACTCGTCCGTTTAAAGGAGGACTTTTTATATTGTGCCGATCTGTTTAAAATTAGTCCCACGGCTTTGGAATACAATAAAATGACATTGACAGTGCTTCTAAGGAATGTACTTATTTCGGAAAAGAAGTGGGGAAAGAATTTGAAAGGGTATATTTTAAGAACGATGAAATTCATAGCTCAGCAGGGTTTTGTTTTGTTTTTCGTTTGAGTGTGTTCTTTACCATTCTTAATTTGCTGCCATTTTCGCTTATCGTGTGTAATAGGAGCTTTTTAATTTTTTGAACGAATGCACTGAATGGGATACTGGTTTATGTGTTCAACCATGTTTCAAGATATATCACAGAACTGAAAAGTTATAATTTATTTTTTATTACATTGTAACTCTAGAGATTAAACTTTTTATTCTAATTTTATTATTTATCTTTTTATTTCTCTTTCAAAGTGAAATTAAGCAGCTTTTAGGTGGAAAAACGCGCCTTTTCTTTCCCCCCAATAAAACGCGTAACACGTGTGCTTGTGGGAAAACGGTGGCACTGGAGGAGGGGGGGGGAGTGAATTTCGTAACTTCTCCTCCGCAGATAAGGGGTTAAATTGTATACTATCGAAAGAAAATCATGCAGTCTCACTCTCTCTCACACACAGAGATGCATATACTAGATGACATTGAAAATGTTACTTGAAAACGGTGGGGAATGCATAACTCTCTGGCACATGTTAAATAGGATGGAACGTATAATGGGCAATACTCATGCCCTTATTTCTATCTGTCAAATCACTGTGGAAATGGTTTTCTTGTCGCAGAAGACACGTATAATACTAGAAAATACCAGGCTTCCGCCAGGGAAGGAAGTTCCAGGGAACAGATGATTTTACGAGAAGCTGGGTGATTGAAATGATTGGCAGTTTTATCCATCCACTTAGACGCGTCAATAATTCGATATACTGCTGTGGCAATGATGGTAGGAACAAGGAAATGGGATAGGTTCAAGGGGTGCCAGTGCGACCAAAGCGTTGCCAATACACATGGATAAACATATTGAATTTATTTATTTTGTGTGGTTAAATTAACCCTTTGACGGAAACATCCGTCTCTCAGACGGGGATGATTTGCTTTGATGCCTGTAGATTACGCTGTGGTGTGATTTTGGGGGTGGGCTGCCTTGACATCTTCAGTTGGACTTTACCGAGTAAGAGGATCACGTGGTGGTACTTGGCGAATTTTTTTCAATTTACGATACGTGCGGTTTTTCTTATCTATCACTGTCTATCAGACTGACATTCCTATAGTTTTTTTCGTTTTGGCTAATATTATTTTTAATCATTTTTACATGAATAGAAATAATTTCCAATCAGTTTTTATAAAAATACTAGTCACAAATCTTGTGATAAAAATGTATTAATATAGTGTGCCTCATAAAGACTTAAATATTAAAAATTCTACTCAATTTCATGAGCTATAAGGACATTTAAAACAGTCCTTAAAGTATCCGACTACGTTCGGAACCGTGATTTTGCAAAAGCGAATAAATGGATAATTTTCATGAAATTTAGTGTCACTTAGATTAGAATACATGTATACAATTGTTTTAAGGACTTTTTGACAAAAAAAAATTATTTAAATACAATAGTTTGGCAAAAAATTAACTTGGAATAATTGTTTTTCAAAATGTTCTCCTTTTGGGAAAAATGCTTCTATTATAATAATATTTTGTCTGTATATAGCTCAGACCTCTTTACAGAGGCTCAACTAGAATTTTTGAAATATATAACTTAGAAGTGGGTTTATCCATATTTTACGACAACAAAGGGGAGCAACTTTAAGAAAAAAACGCCGATAATTATTTCAGTGGGTTGTAACTCTGAAAATAATGTGAACTTTTCAACGATCATAGTTGAGCCTCTGTTAAGAGGTCTGAGCTGTATACAGGCAAAATATTATTATAATAGAAGCATTTTTATGATAAAAGGAGAACATTTTGAAAAAAGGTTATTCTAAGTTAATTTTTTGCCACAATATTGTATTTAAATAAAATTTTTTTTGTCAAAATGTCCTTAAAACAATTTTATACATGTAGTCTAATATAAGTGGCACTAAATATCATGAAAATTATCCATTTATGAGCTTTTTTAAAATCACTGTTCCGAACGTAGTCGGATACCTTAAGGCAATAAAATTCTAAGAATTTCGCATACCCATCTATCAGCCGGATGTGTCTAAGAGTTGTAAAAAAATTGATGTTCCCGTCAGAGGGTTAAGTGAGATGAAAATAAATAATATTATAATTTTACACATATATGAATACAATGTACTATTCAAGCATATTTTATTTATATGAAAAATTAACGTAAGTATTAATCAGAAATATTTAATTATTTATGATAGATAATATTGTTTTTTAACTTCTTTTTGTGTGACATCCTTCTGTCTGTAGATTCTATTTACTTAAAAAGCTATGGCCATTACTAGTACAAATGCACATTTTCAAATGGGTAAAAACCGAAAAACATCTAAAAAAGCAATCCAAAGGTCTCAAAATTTCCAAGCCCTTTAGTCCTAATATGAAAATATTAAATTTTCAAAGTCAATACGAGTTGAATAAAGCCACAGAGGGCGTTTCTACTGTATAGCCATGTACATTTGAAGTTTGTTTCCTCTCCGTTAGGAACGTTTATTGCCAATATCCCTCTTGCAGCTCCCCGAAATGCAATGCTAATAAAAAATCAAACCAAACCAAGTAAGTAGTTACTTTTGTTGTTCCTCTCAAATTGAGAGGTGAAATGCCTTGTTGAGGTAAAAGAATGATTGAAATTTTTAATCTGAGTTCTCTGTCGTGAGTCTATTCGTTTCTAAGGGATCGAAAATAATTTGTTGGGACTCTACAAATACATACAGTACACAAAAAGGTAAATTGAATTTTAGTATAAAATTGCAAAGTTTGTTTGTTAAAACCTTAAAATGGAGATCAATTTTCAGAGCGAAAACTATTTTAGAATTGATATCGTATTTTAACATTATCATCGCATAATGAATTACCTATTTCAATATGTTCTATTTTTCTATCTGAAGCAATCCGTTTTTCACTACATAACAGATATATGCACCATATTATGTTTCTCCTATTTTAATAAAAAATGAATCTTTTCTTTTACGCATTAAATTTTTTAAAAAAAAACATGTACATTTTTAAATATTCGTTAATTTTAAAAACAGTGTATGATAAAAGAAAGTACTTAATAAATATATATATATATAACATATAAAAGTACATTACTATGAGGATATTTATATCACATGGAAATTTATTTGGGATCTTAAGTTGTTTTTTTTAAGTTAGACATATGTGTGTATCTTTAAGCAATATACTTTCAGTTTTATACAATTTTTAAAAATATTTCTTCCGGTCGAATGGTTGGATATATAGGAAGATTTCTATAATCACAGCAATAGAGATTATTGAAAATACAAGAAATCAATCGATCGAAATTAAACTTGAGAATCTTTGTTAATATTTATGAAGTGCGTTAGACAGATATTTTTAAATAGAGATATTAATCAATAATTTTCGAGATAGAAATATATGTACATCTAAAATGCTGCATACCAAGAACAAAAATTTTGAAGAGTGCGCTCAAAACTTTCTATTTATTAATCAAATTGTAGTATACTGGACGTTATACACAATTTTTTTATGCCGAGTTTGGTCACCCGAGTGAAAAGAGAGATCCAACGTTAGAATCTTATCCTAATGACACAATTGGTTGGAAATAAATAATACATCACCTTTCTGGTTAGGGGAAATGGACAATTAATGACCAACATTGATGTTGTTTTACGACAAATAAGTTTCACTCGCTTTTGAAGAACCCAAATCTCTTTGTCTATATAAAATAAAAGTTATTTATGTTGTTGTAATAAATTTAGTACTGCTATTGAAACAATGCCAAAATTCAAGGTAACGCGCCAAATTGTCAACCCGATTTTGCATGTGTCGTACGCACTGAACATGTAGATTACGTTTGCACAGTTTGAGCAATGAGTATGAATGATTGTATAATTTGTACAATGAGGGCTCCCCTAGTATATTTAAATGTTACAAATTTAATTTCTTTCAAAGAAAGATTCAACATTTTTCTGAATATTCAAAACATCTATCTGGAAGTTCTTATGTATGAATGAATTTCTAATACTTCATTTTGAAATTTGCAGGATTCTGCGCTTTAAGGTATCCGACTACGTTTGGAGCCGTGATTTTGCAAAAGCTCATAAATGGATATATTTCATGATATTTAGTGTCACTTAGATTAGAATACATGTATAAAATTGTTTTAAGGACATTTTGACAAAAAAAGTTATTTAAATACAATATTTTGGCAAAACATTAACAGAATAATCTTTTTTCAAAATAGCCTCCTTTTGTGAAAAATGCTTCTATTATAATAATATTTTTCCTATATACAGCTCAGACCTCTGTACAGAGGCTCAACAAGAATTTTTGAAATATATAACTTAGAAGTGGGTTTATCCTTGTTTTACGACAACAGAGGGGAGCAATTTTAAGAAAAAAACGCAGATAATTATTTCAATTGGTGGTAACTCTGAAAATAATGTGAATGAAATAATTTTTGAAAAAAAATTATTCTAAGTGATTTTTTTGCCAAAATATTGTATTTAAACAATTTTTTTTGTCAAAGTGTCCTTAAACAGTTTTATACATGTATTTTAATCTAAGTGACACTAAATATCATAAAAATTATCCATTTATGCGCTTTTTTAAAATCCCGATTCCGAACGTAGTCGGATACCTTAAGTTGATGGTTACAACAAATAATTCAATAAGATAAGTATTTATATTATGCATTACTCTATTACAGATTTATTTCCTTGTAATAATGATAATATATTGACATATAGAATAGAAATTGAATTTCAGCGTCAGGAAAGGGTTTTCAAAAACCTATTCGTTTTTCAACGGTTTTAAGAAAAAACAGAATTCGAGAAGCATATTCATATATGCAGGTTTTTTCCATAAATCTGAAAGCGCAATGACAGATGGTTGTTCTGATATTTAAACTGAAAAGAAAATTTTAGAATCACAAGAAAAAAATGCTTAGAGTAAGACGAGAAAGGATATAAAGATAGGAGAGAAAAAGAGAAAAATTGAGAAAGTAAACGGTATTATTGGATTTTCTCGAAATATTATCATTGCATAACAAAATAATCCACCCCTGTTCTATATTTATCATCTCATATATTTGGATGTAATATAAGATCTGTGCTAACTTTTAAATAATGTACGGGGTTATGGTATACATAATGGCCAAGTACTTGCACTACATCTAAATAATTATTTCTATTTAATTAATTCGTTCACTTAATTTGCCAATTTCAGCCTGAAAAATGTAACAAAACCAAGCGCCACATCTTGAAGCAAAAATAATTATAAAAAGATTGATAGATTCTTAACTGTATTTTACTTGAAACTTATCTTCTGCTTTTATATACGATCTTTAGAAGACAATATTTAATCATTTCTCTCTCTCTCTCTCTCTCACACAAGTAAAGCAAATATACACCAGAAATTTTAAGAAATAAATTTTTTTTTGTTAAAATGTATCTCCAGATCATTCTTTTTTCACTAGTAATGAATTTAAAAAATTATTCTACCCAAAGTTTTGAAATGACAGCATAAAGTACATGAAGGATCGAAATATAGCTAGTAAACTCGTTTATGAAGTAAACAACTTATATTGTAAAAAAACACACGAAAATGAAAAGGACAGCAATAGTATGCGTTTAAAAGTGTTAGAATACATACGTATAATTTAGCTTTAGATTTTATTACCTTTGCTATTCTATGTATTCGCAATGGGCCCACAAAATGTTCAAATATTTCAGAAATAGACGATTTCAGAAGAAATAAAAACCCAGCTAATCATTAATTTTAATTCAAATAATTTCCAATAAATGCATCAAAAAGTTTAGAGTTTTGAAATCCTCCCTTCTCAAATACTATATACAGTCGAACTTCTATATAACGAAGTCGCTAAATCCCGGGAAAAAGTTTGTTACACGGAAAATTCGTTGTATAGAGGTTCATCTCCTAACAAACTCTATAAACCACATCAAAAATTTTAAATTCATAAATACTATATATTAAAAAAAGTAATTATTCACACCTTTTTTAAAGTTAATATATGTTTATTTTCCCATCAAAAAAGAACCAAAGGTAGAAAAACTGCAAGGAAAACAATAAAAAAAGAATGTCGAAGAATACACTGTATTTTCAATATTAAGAAAATAATTTTATTTTAAAATTAATGAATTCGAAGGACATTTTATAATTTAAAGCATACAAGTAATATTAAACATACATTATTTAATAATTAGAACACGGGGCAACTCCACTGAGTGTGAAAGGGTATATCAAAGATGCTTTTAGTGAACTGGACAATGGGGGTTAAAGGTTGCACTTCTTGGATGAAACGTCCAGAACTCTGTTGCTCTTGGCGAGTTAGAATCTAATAATACCAGTTCAAGATTTATGACCACCATAAAATGTGTTAAAGAGAGAATAACTTGAAATGTTCAGAAATACTTCAAAAATAGGGAGAGAGAAAAATTGAATCCCAAAAGAAAAAGTTCGTTATATAGAAAATGCACTTCGCTATATAGAGGTTATTTTACGAAGAAAATCGGGAAATGTTCAAGGTTCCAGGAAAAAGTTCGTAATATAGAGGTTCGTTTTATAGAGGTTAAACTGTATTTAAATTTTAATTCGAGATATTGAGATGAGTTCATTGAATTAGATAGGTAAAAGTTGCTATGAAAAATGACTGGCGTAAAATTTTATTTGAATATTGATAAATACATATTTGATTTACCGTAAAATCCGGCGTATAATGCTCACCCACACTTTAGAGCTGCAGTTTTTAATTTTTTGATACATTCGCCGTATAACGCGCACTCCATTTTCTCGAAGAAACTTGGAATTTACGTATGCAATGCTCGTATATTTTGATGACATTTATTAGAGGTATTGTTTCAGGCTTTTGAAAAATAGTATACTTCTAGAAATATACAACACTTTTACTTCATAAGAAATGTCATTCATTTTAAATATACAGTATTTCGATGTATGTAGAAGTCTAATTTTTTTTTCTATGCTCATCTTCTTTCATTTTTCAAACTCTCATTTTTATATCCGGCGTATAACGCACCCCCGTAAATTTCGATCTTACTTTTTGTGTTAAAAGTGCGCGTTTCACACCGGATTTTACGGTAAATGTTTTTTGCACAAAAAAAATAAATGATATCATATCTCATCAAACATTTTTTATCTCACATTATATGATTCTCGTCAAAAAGAAATTTCTTAATAAGTGTTATTTCGTGTCATTTCTTACCCATCTTTTTTCTACTAACCTACGCTTTCGCTTTTAGATTCGTCTGTTGATATTAAATAAAAAAACAATGGTTTGACGATTTAGTTATAAATAATGGATGATGAATAATTTCTGTAAAATGGTTGGAGGGCACTCCTTATTTTTAACATTCTGTTTTTGTTTCTGTACTATTTTTAAAATTGTTCTGATGTAAATTATTCCCATTACGATACATAATCCTGCAAGTATTTGTAAACTATATAATGTACATTTATTTTAAAAGGCAAGTTTAACTAAAAAAGGAAAACAAAATGACGATATCTGATATTATTGTCAAGAATAAAAAAGAAAAAAAAAAAAAAATGGGAGGAAAAGTTTTGATGTACAGTTGTGAAAAAATAAGTGAAATGAATATGTTCTTTTTCTAAATCAACTGAAAATTGCTTTCAGTTGTGAAGAATGTTTTTTTCTTCTTTAGTTTTAATTAACAGGCAAATTAATATTAAAAATGCATATTTAAGCAATCAAAAACATTTCGGTAACATTTAATATATTTTACTTTTTTACAGCATTATTAACCAACATTAAATCCAAAAAGAACATTAAAATCCGGAGAGTTTTGCTACTTCTGAGAAATTTTCTTCATTTTGCCAAGTCTTGCATTTTAGCAAAAGTAAAAAAAGACATTCGAAATTTTTCCAAACAGGGTTTGAAATTTTGGATGGAAGGAACATAAACATACATATTTACAAAGTAAGCTAAAATCGAACCTTTTACTCCATTTGGTATTCAGGAACGGCTTTCACCCACGCAGGAATTTTTTAGACGCGAGTTCAGAGACTGATCAAAATTCCAAAGAAAAGGACGGTTCTATAAGAAACACTGAATTTAAAGAGTCCCGTGGCGAAGAAAAATATTCAGCTACATCGGTACTTTTCTGTGTCTTTCACTTTAAGTGCCCTCGTGTTTCAAATTCTTTTATTGAAATCTCAAAGTGTGAGATTTGGAGATTATTTCAAAAAGCTGAGCAAAGATCATTGGGGGATAGTATGTTGAAAGGAACGTATGAAGTGGTTTTCAATTTAGAAGTAATCTCATTTTGAGGTCATTGAAGTAGAAATTTACAAGGCATTTAGGAGGGAATATTCGTATTCTATTCCCAAAGGTGAATGGTTTTCTCTCTCTTTTTTTTAAATAAAAAATCGTTTTACCAAAAAAATGAATTACATTAAAGTCTTTTTTCTTTGCTTTACTTCATTTTATTCTTGTTTTTACGACGTCTTATACAACAAAAAAGAAGTGCGGAGCAAAGTATAGTGGTTAAAAACTTAGAGAATTATTCTATTAAATAAAGAAACAAAAGGTATATATATATATATACCTTTTGTTTCATTATTTAATAGAATAATTAAAGTTAAGATACTGTTTCTAAGTTAATACATAGAAAATGTATCTTAACATACAGTAATCACTTTCAATGGTCACGCCCTATTCGTTGTTGCAGTACCATCCATTCGCCATGATCTTAGAGTAATTATTACCACTCTCCAGAAATATTAAAGATATATTTCATATATATTGTGTGTGTATGAACATCAGGCGATAAAATTTCCTTAATCTTATAACGGCTCTAACTCTTCTTACTAACAGTCCTCTTGGGGAATTTTTGGTCCTCAAAAATTATTTTTTTAGAAACCTTCATCCGAAGAAGAAAACGTGAGCATGCAAATTAAGACTATTACATAAAGTCTAGGATTTCAGGTTAGAGGGAGAGAGATAGGGTAGACTGCTATTGGAGCAGTGATTAATAAAATTTAATGTGAGGCGCGATATTAGTAATTGATAATTGTATTACTTAAGGGATGGTATGTCACTTGAGATTGAATCTAGATTAAGTAGTAAAGAAGGTAAGTTATTGAAGTGACTTAAGGGTCATTATTTAATTTAAGTTTTCTCATATCTCGTGAACCTCATTAATTCTCTTCATATTTATTAATTGTTTGCATCTCTTAACTTTGGTTGATTGAATTTGTGTTGTGGTTATTACTGTGAATAAATTGAGTGATTTTCAATATGGCTAGTCTTCCTTCCCTTTCTCCCTCACATTTAGAATGCAGGTTAGGATCTTGAAATCTTAACAAAATAACTAATATTAAAATTAAAATCTGTACAATCTTTTAAACCAGCAGTGGCCAACCGACAGTCCATGAAAATCTTTTGATGATCTTTGAAATTAGGACATTATTTATGTATTTTTAAAGACTGAGTTTCAAAAATGACGAGAAATGAAACGTGCCCAGAAATATGGATTATACTTCTTTTTAAAAAATTTGCTACTACTTTTAACGAAATTCCTTCCGAATTAAAGAATTTTTAGCTACTTTTGCAGATGTAACTAGCAGGGCCAGCTCTAGCAGTTTTGACGCCGTCCCGGACAAAAATGGAAAATTCCGTCTCTTCAATGCCGCTCCTTTCTCTTTCTTATATATTTTAAATATTATTTTGTTTTAAAAAAATCTCAAAAAAAATTTGAAATTAAGACATAATATTTTTCATTATTTCAAACAAGTGAAATGTAAGAGAAGGAATCGTCCATTTAAGCAGGCCAATTTCTTCAAAAAATAGTCTACTGATGGTAGGGATTACAAGCGTTTGTGTTTTTAACTTATAGTAACTAGATTCAAGGCTAAAATAAAACATCTCCTGTGGCTCTCTATCTACAAAACCTTTTATTATCCTTGTCCCCTTTTGGATAGCTGACACCGGACATCGTAAGGTAAAAGGAATGTCCATCGGGATCTCTCTCCGGGATGGGGAGAAAGTTACTAGCACAAAATGTGGGAACACATTAAATTTCCTGCTTTTACATATACTCCAGTCTCGAACCCTTCAAGTTTCAACATAAAAGAAAATTGTCATTAAATATAGAGAGCACAAAATAAAAAAATAAGATACGTTGAATGAAATGCCACATTCACACCCAATAATATTCTCAAAAATATATCAAATTTTTTGCCACACACACAAAAAAATAATTTAATTTAATTTTAATCCAAATGTCACCTCGGGCAGGGGTCCGGTTTGTCCACCCCTAAAACCGCCCTTATTACTAGCGACATTTAAGAGTTGACAGCCATAATAAATTGGTGGCATAATACTTCAGTCTGTTAATGTTGCTTTGAGTAGCCAATTTGTTCTTCAGTGATATGAAAAATAAGTGGAGTCATGAATGCGTGGCAGTATTCTTATAGTGGTCCGTCATATAGTTGATAATCATATTAATAGTCCATCTACATTTAGTGATCCACGAAGTTCTTAAAGTTGACAACTGCTTTTCTAAACAACCATTGAAGCAAAAATGACATTCCAGTCATAGTTTAAACAAGTGTCTTTGAAACAAATGTAATCCATTCAATGAATTTTAACATAATTCTTATATCAGAGTATCAAATTTTGTAAAATTGTATTTGATTGATTAGTTTTGAATCAATTATTTTCATTTTGATTGAGATTAAACAACTATTTATTCCTTATTCTTTTTCTTATCTCAGTTTTGTCAATTTCTAAGCTCAGTTAAGGTGTCCGACTACTTGCAATAACTTATTTTTTAGAAAAAATGGTGATATAAAGAATTTTTTTTGAGGTTTTTGGATTTATTTAGTACATTTTAAGAAAAAAAAAGGCTAAAATTAAGAAGAGAAAAATAACTTATTTCTACTAAAATGGGAAAAAATTGACAACTTTTTGTACAAATAGTAAATGAACAAATTCTCAATTTTTCAATTTGCAGGTATTACTTTGCAATTCCTTTTTGAAATGACCTTCAGAATAAGAGATATATTAATTTTTACAAAATCTAGAGCATTTTATCTTAGTTATTATATGAAATTGATTAAAAAAACAGTGATTATATTCACATAAAGGACTGTAAATTTTGTAATAAAACAGTGATTGATAAATCTGAAGGTTAAAACACTTCTACTGTTAAGCAGAACATACACAAAAAATTTCAGCAAATTATTTTAACAATGTTTTGAGCAATCGCTGTCTCTGTTTGAGCTTTTCAAAAAAAAAAATCACATTTCGAATAAAACGCATTTTAAAGTAGTGGCATCTGCTTTTACTAAAACACTTGTAGTTTTCCTTCTAGTGAATGGAAAATAAAAAACTTGAATTTTTATAAAGCTAATAAGATATACTATAAAATAAAATCATAAAAAAGTTTGTCAATTTCTAAAAAGAATCCTGATTTAAGGGTATTCGAATTACTTAACGCTTACGAACATGAGCAGAAAGTCTATTAATCCACTATCAGATATACCATAACTATCAGATGATCATAACTTGCTTGCGTGATGTTTCAGCCTGCATGATAATGTTTGTGTTATAATGTGTTTTGGTTCACGTTATAACACAAGCATTAGATTCGATGGAAGGAAGTCGATGGCTATTTTTATCTTATCGTTTTAGAAACTAGATCTTACTTAAGAGTCATAGAGAAGTTAAAGTTAATTTAAAGTAAGATGTATGAAATTAAATTAAGTATTCAAAGGAATAAATTATAATAGAATTCTATTTCGAGTAATGTAGAACAAGTCGGAGGACTTAAATACTAAATTAAAGAATATGAAATGGAAGATTTAAATTGACTTGACTAATTAGAACTACATAAAAGAGATTTCAGTAAGGAATCGCGCAATAATTGAATATTGAATAAAAATAAAAGACTTTAAAGTTTCTGTATTATCACATGCAGAGGCTTTGAAGATTAATTGGACATAATTGGATATAATATGATCCTTTTAATTTAATCCACACTGACGAAGTGAAGTGAAATTCATGAATCAGAACTACGAGGTCAAATTAACTCGCAGTTATAAACTGGAAGTCTGTCTTAGGAAAATTAAAGTGATTCGGAAATCAAAATATATCTAAAATAAGAGTTGAAAACTTAGTTTGGGAAAAAATTCACATTAGAAATGTTACTCAAATATTTCACTTACTTCATAGTACGATTTACGCAAAAAATTTTAATTTAAGGAATTTCAAAATTTTTTTGGTTGCCTTCTACATGTGCATACTATGTAAAACAGATTTTATGCTCAAAATTTCATAAAAAGCTAGCCTTTAATTTTTTAAGGAAAAAACTTAAAATTTGTGAAGTGATTTTAAAATGCTACTCCTCCTACAAAAATTTACTTACACTTATTAAATTTGATTTACAAGTGCGTTAAACTATGTATAACAAACGTTGGTATGGATTTTGCAAAAACATGATTGGTATTCGTACAATGCTTCTTTTTATGAATGCTTAGTGAAAATTCCTTAAAAAATGTATAAATTCTGAGTTAAATTATTTTTAAAAAAATAAGTTTTGCTTTGATTCAAAAATGCATACCAACTTTTGTTACATGCACTAATAACAATTGGTAAAAAAAATTCAAAGCATTAGACACAATAGAAAAAAACCCTTAGCATTTTGAATGAAGACAAACTAGTTATTTTATCTTTCTGAGATATGTCAGTTTAAAGTTTCGATTTGCCATAGGGATGTGGATAAAAACGAACGTAAAAACAACCATAACTCTGAAGTTTTTTAACTTAGATATTTCAAATTTTGTGAGGTTATAAAAGAGTACATAAAAAATAATTCAGGCCAAAAAAATTACATTTGATTTTTTGATCGATTTTTGTCAATAGAATCGTACCGTGTCTTCTTTAAGGCACTTAGGTATTAAAACAGCTCGTGTCCACCAATAAACACTTCTGACTAATATTCAACAAGTATATTAATATGTTATTTGAATATTAAAATACTTGTTACTTGTTTCTGAATATTAAATTTGAAAGTTTTCCCTGCAGTAAAAACCTGAAGGTGAAAATGATAATTTTCTTTCGAAGTTGTTCCAAAAATTAATATACATTTTATAAAATTAAAGTAAGGTAATGAATATTATTGTAATACAAATATTTCATTGTCCCTAAAATGTGTGCTGTATCTTGTAATTGTTTGTATAAAAGTTATATTTTTATTAAATACGACTCTATAGTTTAATATATTATTGAAAATCTGGGGAAAATTATCAAACGCGGTTCAACTCATGAGTAAAAATAGGAAATAAGACAATTTTAGTTTGCTTAGACATAAAAACATATTTCCACACGAGTCATAATTTAAGTAATTTATCATAAAGCGAAATATATTTAATTCCCCATCTTTATTGGCATTTAGAATACGATTTTCATAGATATTTTTACACATAAAACTATCATTTTTACTCTTCACAACTGTGAGATTTGCTTAGATCTTTTAAAAATGTGCTGATAAATTTTTTTCTAGTTAATTGAAAACGATTTATTTATTCTTATTTTTAAAATTTTTGAGTTAAAACATAAAGTATTTTGTTAGCACTAAATCACTCTTGTTAGCATTAAATGTTTGAAACTATTTTTGCTCTCGTAAAAATATCTCTTTAAATAGATTCTTAAAATAATTTACACACGTAAACATAAAGACATATATTACATCAAAGAAGATTAAATGTGAATTTACAAGCAGTCGTATATTCAAAGCAGTCGCTTTTATTACAGGTAAACTTTTCTTTTTTAAAATTTGAGCCTATATGTAAACACATGAGTTTAAACCTAGAAGAACAAGAAGATAAACGTTTACCTAAGTTGTATGTTGTCTCAGAAATAAAATATTTTATTTGCAACCATTAAAAAATATATAAATAAGTACTTTTAAGAAAGGCTTTTTACAATATTGCAGAAAGTTTTGCGAATATTTATTGTGGTATATTAATGCACATTCGAATATTTTTCCGAATTCGAGCTATAATTCTGATTATAATTTTTTAAAAACGTGAAAGAACACACATAGAGAAGAAGAGTCTTCATCGTCATCAATTTAAATAACCATTTTCACGAAAATAACTATTAAAATTACAGAAATAAAGTGTTCAACTAAATAGTTATAGCTTCTGTTCCGTTAAAACAACCTGCGCCATAAAAATAGTACTATTTATTATCATTTTTTTGCAAGTTCTAAGATTCATTATGTAACAGGCGATTTTGCGTCAAACGGGGGGAATATAGGCGTCGTCCAGCGTTTCCATGGAAACTAAAAACGGACAAAAGATGAGCATAGGTTATTAATGTCACTGTTAAAAATAGAAATCTGTTCACTCGCTTTACCGACGACAAGACAGCAATAAAGAAAGTTACTTGCTCGGAAAACCTAACGACGGGAAAATACTTTTTTGTTCTTAATTTCTTCCACATCAGCAATTTTTTCAATCTCTTTCTAGATAGTGGCTATTATCTATGTGTGTCGAAAGGGTCAGTAGGTAGGGGTCATTTTTGTGATCAAATTCGCTAGATGCTTCACTTATCAGTGCCCCATTTATAACCGCGCCTTTTGCAGTTTGGGACCCATGCTGCATAGGTGAATTTCATTGTTACTGAGAAATTGCATTGGAGTGCTCGGATTCTTTTATTAGAACATGAAATAGAAATTGCATTATTTCGTTATAACTATTCATTGCTGTATTACATTTAATATATGATTTCTTCGGAGAGTAGTTCCTGGATTATATCTTATACAAGATAGAACTTTTTCCTCCGCTTAAGATATCCGAACACGTTCGTAGTACTTTATTTTAAAAAAACAGCATACTAAAGTATTATAATTGATTTTTTGTGAATTAATATCAATAAATACTAATATTTAATTATATAACAATATTTTAAAAAATATCTACAGTAAGGACAGTAAGGTAACTTTCATTAATATTTCATCTACGTTAATGTTACAGGACTATTCAACGAACTTTATTATCAGAGGTTGTATTGTTTATGACATTGGAAATGATAAATAATAAGCGAAATGAGTACATCAATAAGTGATCAATAAATTCAAATACTTTTTCATTTAACTGTAATAATTAATATATGTAAATGATTCGATGTACAAACAACAAGCCTATAACCTGTATATAAAATTTTCAGTAGCGCTTAAAAAGTATCAATTTATTCTTTTATACCGCTTGAAAACACGTTCATTTTTATTACTGCTGTATTTTTGAGGATAAAACATTTTAAAAATCTATTTTTGACGATGCGTAAATATTTTAAGAACTAAGTAATATGTAAAAATCTTAATAGATTTTAACAATATTTAATTAGAAAAATTGCTTAGGATACTAATCAAAATCCCGAAAAAATACTGAATATCAAAGAATCTAGATAAAATATTGAATTTCAAATAACAAGGAATCACAAATAACAAATAAATATACAAGTTTAAACTCAAGAAAACGTTAACCACACAAAGATTTCTGTCTCCAGAATAGGATTGAATAAAAAAAATAACAACATATATATTCGTCTTCCAATTAAGAGGTTTAAGAAAAATAATAAAAATTATGTGTGATTCTCGCTATATATCTTTAAATTATTGAATATTTAAAAGAGAAATGCTCGCTGACATTTTAATTCAATTTTTTCCATCATATTTTTACTCAGAAATAAAATTAAAAATAGATTATTATTTTACCGTGTTCATAGACTAAAATGATCTTTTGAGGATTTATAACCTATAGTTTCAATGATGTTTTTCAAAGATATTCTGCTTTCATTTAAATTAATTATTAAGTTGTATAAAAAAGAAATTATACGCTTCTTCCAAAATGGAAAATAAATATCAATTTGTCTAAAATTTTAATCGGTTCTTTAAAAAGAACATTTCGAAAAATGTATCCCAGTTTATTTTCAGCGCGAGCAAATATTTTTATCATCAAATATGCTTCTATTGTTTCAAATGCGAAAATTCGAATCTTTTGTTTTCTATTCTCTCAGGATTAGTGAACTTTGTCATTTACACAAGAACATTCCAGAACATGTAAATGTCAAAGATATGCATCCTCATATTAAAACAAACGATAAATTATACAGAACTAAATTTTAGAATTTTTAATATTCATGAATATTCATGAAGGATCAAAGGAACTGTTGGATCGAATTGAAATATGTGGTAAAATACCTACGGGTATTAAGAATTATACATTACTCTCTGTCTGATATATTTATATTTTGGAAGAAGTTTTCAGTTACGAAAATCTTTTCTTTTACTCAATGCGCAAAATTTGAAAACTGCATTTGTTAATCCTACGGGATACAAAAATTTAATTTACTGATTCAGACAAACGTTTTTAAGCAATTCAAATCTTAATAAAAACGCAAAATATTTACCTCGTTTTGAAATGGATATCCTCAAAATTTGCTAATGAGGACTGATGATGATGCGACAGACTTTTGTAACAGAGTAGTTGGGCATTCGTATTAAAATGCAAACCTTCTTACTTGCTAAAACTATATACAGTCGGATTCTGATTTAACGAACCCTTATTTAACGAATTTTTTTTTCTTTCTCCGATTAAAATGAAGGTGAAAACCCCTATTTAACTAATAATAAACTCCGATTTAGCAAATAATTTCGATAGATGAAACTTTTTTTATTAGTTTTTAATACAAGAAACTGGATTTTTTTTTCAAATGGCATATCTTTATTGCCTGAAACAGAAAGACTATTTTTGGGAGCAACAAATTCTAACTGACTAATGAAAGAATGAAGACTATTATTAGACTTTATAGGTGAAGATGAGCCTTAAGTGCAACCTATTGCGTGAGTTTTAAATTGGACAGGAAATTCCTTTCTTATCTCAAAGCCGTCCACATGCAGAGAATATTTTTAGAATTCAATGATTATGTTACATTTGATGAAGGCCTGTCCATTTGTGTAATTAAAGATGATAAATTGTTGATTTGTTAAAGCCAATGAATGGAGATTCATATGCAGAAATGGATAATGAAAGTCCCGTCAAAACTATTACATTTTCTAATGCCTTACATTGTTTGGAAACTGTGAAAACATACCTTATGCAACAGGAAATAAGTAACGCAGTACTTTCTTCTCTGTATAAAGTCGATAAAGAACTCAGGAATCAAAAAGATTGTCAAACATCTATTAGTCTGTATTTTAAAATGTTCAATTATCCGATGCGTAATAATTTAATAACAGTATATTTTGCCATTGAATAAAAAATTTAATTTCAACTATGAATTTTTTTCCATATTTTTATTGTAAAATTTCCAAAAAGGTAAGCAAAAACATTCGTATTTTTTTTGGACCCCGATTAACGAAAAACCAAAAACGCAGTTTTTGGTCCGTAATTCATTCAATCGGGGTTCATGTATGTTTTAAAATTAAATACCCCTTTGAGGGTTTGAAGACGTTTTACTTAGAACCATGATTTTGCAAAAGCGATTGGATATTTTTCTATTTATGTCATTTGATTAAATACATGTATAAAATTGTTTTAAGGACATTTTTACAAAAAAAAAATTTTTTAAATAAATATTTTGGGAAAATTAACTTAGAAAACCTTTTTTTTAAAATGTTCTTTTTGTGAAAAAAGCTCTATTATAATAATATTTTTCCGTTTTGCTCATACCTCTGTACAGAGGTCAACTATGGTTTGAAAAAAATTCACTTTTTTTCAGAGCTACAAAACCCAAATTGAAATAATTATCGGCGTTTTTTTTTTAAAATTTCCCCTTTGTTGTCGTAAAACAGGATAAAACTTCTAAATTATATATTTCAAAAATCCCAAATTGAGCTTGTACAGGGTCTGGCTATATACACGAAATATTATTTAAAAAAAGCATTTTCCAAAAGAATATTTTGAAATGGGTCATTTATGTTAATTTTTTTAAAAAATGTGGGATTTTAAAAAATTTTTTTGGAATACTATTCTTAAAAAAATTTTTATACATTTTCTAAGTGACACTAAATATCATAAATATTATCTATTTATACGCTTTTGCAAAATCACGGTTCCGAACGTAGTCGGATATCTTAACGGTTGAGTTCAAATACTATTTATATATATATATATAAATGCTAATGGTGAAGGCTTTGCATTCTGATTACAACAACATGGTGAAGTTGTACCTTAGCCAGTGTAGCATTCTTCTAACTCCCATAAACATAAAATAGCATTAGTTCTGTTGAATTTTATATGCAATATCATGCACTACGTGACATTGAAAATGCAACTTCAAGAAATAGTGGCCAGAAAATTATGCAATCCGGTTTTTGCACACCTCCCAGTAAGCGAATTTGGAAGGGAATCTCAAAGTTTTTAAAAAAATGGTTAGCCCAGTTATTTACACTTTTTTTTTTTCCCATAGCTGCCATGTAAAGTGTAGATCACGGATGACAGGCAATTTCTTTCGGGGGAAACCGACACACGATAACGGGTATCGGGGGGGGCCCCGCATACGATAGCAAGTTATTCCCGTTTATACAAAACACTATATGGTCTAATGATACGTTGTTGATTTTCAGAGGCTGGTAACACTTCTCCTCCTTTGGAAGGTGTGCAATGTACTTTACCAACTAGTAAACGTCCGACAACATATTTCTTGAGTCAACCAGTGTATTCTACAGATGTACAGATGAATCTTTGGCCATCATTATTTTCTGGTCTTTCACCAATCTAAGTCGCCATCATAGCTCAGTGTCAGAGCACTGGTCTTGTAAACCAGGGGGCGCAGTTCGACTGTGTTTTCGCTTGTTACCGAAACAGGTTTCTTTATAACAAGGGGGTTTTTATATTTTTCATTTTTTTTGGCAGGGGAGCCTAGTGGTCAAGGTAACGGGCTCGTGGCCGCGTGTCCCGAGTTTGAGCCCAAAGGCCACTGAAGACCCCCCGTGTGGGAGCGATGCGTTAAATCGTCGGGGCTAAAACGATCCAGTTGTTGTGGTGGGTAGTTGGGAAAGGGGGTACCAGCTCAGGTGTCATCCTTGTCACTCGACCATGGTTCAACATTACGAGGTTCGTTTCCAAAACCCCCTCCAGTAGCTGAACAGTGTGTCGTTAACATTCACTTCCCCACTCTCCCCCCCCAATCAAAACACTTAGGCAGTAAAGCTTCTTATTAAACGGCCCAGGCCCTCCACCCAAAGGGTTTTTCTGTACCGCTCAGCCGTAAGGTCTTAATATTTCATCCATTTTTTCTCCTGACAGGCCTAAGTTTTCCATTACCCACAACCCTTCCCCACCAAAAAATGGTCTTGGTCAGCCAGTTTGTGCTTTGTAAGTCAAAAAATTTATTTTTTTCGGGTTATTGTTTGGAGTATTTAAACGTATTCTCGTACGCTATTTTAATCTAGGAGGCCTTTCCAAGAAATTTTTAAAAAAGTCCATGGGCTGGACGGGCTGGAAGCCACGCCTGCCCGCCACGCCATTTTGAAGGCAAACTATGGTAAATGGTTGATAGGAAAGGGAGAACCATTTTTCAGGATGTTCTATCGGTACTCTCATTTAATCTCTACCTATTCTTTTTGCAAAATCCTACAATTTGCAGACTGAGTGGTTACCAATATTTTTCAGTATCATTTCAAACTGTGCTTCTCTTATTGTTCGTTGCTATCCCTCTCTGTTTAATGAGTTTCTTCCCTTTTTTATCTACTACTTTAGAGTTGTATTTCCAGTATTACGTAATGTATTTATTCCCCCACACACACATTAGCTCCACTGTTTTTATATTTATTTAATCTTGGGGAATTTTTTAATCTTAAAAAATACATTTTAAACCTGAATTGAGCTGTTTTTTTTTTCAGGATCATTTTGGGTGACAATACAATATTTTTTTAATTAATAAAAAAATTTAAATTTATTAAAAATAATTATTTAAAAAAATTCAAATACAGCCAGTTGGCGACTTAGCGACCCCCCTTTTTGGGGACTTGTTAAAAAAATGAAAATTTTTTTCACGTGTTAAAGCATTCAGTTGGGCTGAAATTAAAAAGGAAAAATACGATACTTTTTAAAGATAATTAAAAAAATAATTACCACTTAAAGTTTGATTCTGCCTAGAAACATATTTATATTAATTTAACTATTTAATAAAAGTAGCTAAAATAAAATTTTTTTGTTGTTGATCTAAGTAGGAATTGACTTAAAAACTATTTTTTTATATTACTTGTTTTCACATGATGATTTAAAGTGGAATGAAATCTTGATTTGAAAACTCAACTCATACATAGCAAACAGAAAACTTTTGTACCTTTGGTACTAAAGCAATGGTCTAAAGCAATTAAGGATATTCTATCAGAATTTATTCATGTAAAAATTTATTAAATATTGGCCTCTACTGAGCTTTTAAAAGTTCATGTTAGTAACAATGAGAAAATTTAGAGAAATGGTCTGACTGGGATATCGGTGTTAACCTTTGGCTTGGAATTATGATACTTGACATCAAAACCTTTGCAATTTACAGTGCAATAATAACTTACTTGCATTTTTGAAGAGAAAAATAAAAATTGTAATAAATATTTATCGTATATTTTTCTTCAATATATTAAAAACGTAATGTTATGAAATAAAGTTCTATGATTAAAATGGAAGCTTTAGAGTACGCGTGGGTTTAATTGATTAAAACTGCAGTTTTACAAGCCATTATAAGTTTTGTTTATTTTTGGAAAAAAATATCAGTTAAAAACCAATGTGAGTGCTTATTTTTACTAAAGCTAGTGCCTAATTAATTTGTTTGAAAAACCAAAAGTATGCAATTTTTTTCTGAAATGTTTTCAGTCTGAACCTTACTGCATAATTTACTTTTATTAGCCTTTTTGTTCACTAATATTATTGGATTTTTGTCGTAAAAAATAATTTTTGAAGTGGATAGATACTTCGAGGATTTACTGTTATTTATTTTGAGAAATAAATATTGACTAATGCCTTCTTATTCATGTAGGAACTACTCCAGGCGATACTTTTTGTCCGAGCAAGAAGTTTAGAATTTAATGATTACCATAGTTTTTATATGTGTTTTAAAAAAATAGTTTAAAATAGCGTTATATGTATCGAGAAATTCTTGTTTAAAAAGCTTCTCTTATAACAAATATTGAATACTATAAGCATTTTTTTATTAAACTTGAAGTACTTGAGGTTAAAACCAATTAAATTCTCTCTATTTTGAAAGTAACATAAAGTTAATTTTAACAAGGAATATCCGCATATTTTTTTTTTATTTTACACTCAAAATAATCTTTTAAGAAATACAGTGGACCATAAAAGTGTTCGCACATTTGAACTTTCCAATAAAATTAAATATTTTCGACTGATAAAAATTAATATATTGGGATTGTAATTTTTTTGATATCCGCAATTTATTCTTAATCGAATGACATAATCAATTTTTTAAAAATAGTATATTATTTTTAAAAAGTAATAATCAAAAAGCTACTAAAAATTACGTATGAAAGTCTTTGTACACTTAACAAAAATCTCAACATAGATTTAAATATTCTATTTCTGTCTTAATTTAGTAAGTAGGATATATATATCTCACTATCCACAAGAACTTTTAAACGTTATTGGCATGGATTTAATAAGTTCTTTTGTAATTTCTGCAACGATTCTCCTCCTATGCTTCTGTGATTATTGTTTTTCTTCACATTATGTGTTTATATGTCATGTTTTCTTTTTTTTTAAATCAAATATGCTCTGCTGAGCTAAATAAATTGATTCAGGAGGTGTTTTCAGAATTTGGACATGGTTATAGAGACATCAGCGGTGTACATTGAGAGCAGTGCTCTTGGCGTCGTTAAATCCTGTTAAAAAAAGTCGTCTCCAGTATTCAAACTTTTGGGTGGATGATAAAAGTAGTTATTAATGTATTAGATACTCTAAAATCCGGCATATAATATAAATATACATAAATTATAATTCTTTCAAATGTTGAAAGAATTTATAACTCTACTATAGAAACAAGAATTCCTTATATCATAATTAATAAACTAATAGTTAGTAGTTTATAGAATAATTCTACGAATATTCTGGAATGCATTGGTTTTAATTTGCGCTTATCATTTTTCCGAGAGAACCCAAAATGTTTACCTAAACATTCATTTAATTCATTTTACTGCGAGGATATTTTTCGTTTTATTTTGGAAGCTTAAACTATTAAATATTTTCTATTTCATTTTCTAGTAGTATTTATACACTTGGAAAGCAGTGGATGGAAATTTTGAACTGGAGCTAGTTCATCAACCTTTAATAATGTCCACCTTCTAACTATGCAACAGGAAGAGTGGAAAATTTACAGCTAGGGGTGAATGCATCGGGACAGCATTAAGGAGAGCAGAAATTAATTTTATTACTCCTATTTATTATATTTAGCGGCGTGAGTTTAACAGAAGGTTAAAGTTTCGACGCATTTTGGAGACTTCATTTAAACTCCTGGTAAGCCGTACCCGAGTTCTTAACTGACGAAGTACATGGTAATGAAGCAACCAGTACCATGAATAATTTATACAGATGCATTTGCATATTCTTGCAACAACCAGATTGAGGGTCTGACGTACACACACGTGAAGATTAAATTCTTTGAGTTATTTAAGCAAACATTGAAATGAAAAACACGAGCATCTGAGTTTTGATTTGTTTTCATCAATAGTTAGGATGAAATAGTATATGATGAATTTTCTGATGCTTGAAGGCAATTATATCAGTAGGCTAAGAAAATCTGATAGGACAGGTTTTTGAAGTTTTTGAGAGATAAATACTTTATATTAAGTGTTCCCTATTTTACACGTATAACTACATTTCTTTGTTAATTTTTAAGGAAAGGAAAATATACAAGGGAATGTATATAAAAAATATCATCCATATTCATATTTTAAACCAAATCGAAATATTTTTAAAATTTTTTTTATGAAGAATACATCTATGCAGTGATCTATCTTTTTTGACCGATGGAACCCTTAAACTACAACCTTATTCCATACGCACACATTTAGAAGAATTTATCTTAAGATAATATATAAGACTAGCTGGATGGCCCGGCGTTGCACGGGCTTTTTCAAGTGTACAGCTTTATGCCTAGGAAGATTCCCCTTCCCTTTCAGCACTTCGGTGATTTCTATATTAATCTCATTAAAATACTCTTTTCGAAGTTTCTTCCACATCTTTGTCCTGTCGGGCGGGTCTGTTTTATCGCCACTTAGCTCGGCATTACAATGGCTTTTTCTGTGGGAACAATTTCATCCCCATGGAAATTTTCTCTTTCTCTCTAGACACCAGTGTTTCTGTGTGTGTGTGTGTTACTGAGCGATGTGAGTGGTTTCTATATTTATGCTATTTAAATCCCCTTTTCTTAAATTTCTTCCACTTCTTCTCTTTGCTCAGACAGATTTCTTTTCCCTTTTTCTTCCAAGCGTTGTATGGATTTTTTCAAGTATAAAACCCCCTTTTTTCACCGAGGGATAAGATCTTTTTTTCTTTCAAATTTCTATTTTCGATTAAAAATTTACAAAGCTAATCCAGTTTTGTTCTCAAAAAAATATACAGTGAACGAATTTATTATTAAATAAATAATTTAGTAATAGATAATAAAACGCTAATTCTTAAAAAGTTATTAATTTATATCAATTTTCGTTAAATAATGAATGAAAAAATGTCTACCGTTAGCTATGAAACGACTGTTTTTATCTGGTTGTTTGATTTTTCGATTAATGTATGTAACTGAGAAAAAAGAACTATGGAAGGAAAGCCTAAAAATTTGTTTACATTCCTTGTATAAAAAAAGATTTAATAGGAAATAATACTTTTAATAAAAACAGGGCAGCATTTTCCTATATTTTAAGGTTTTTTTAGTAAATTATTTCTCTAAAAGAAAACTATCAGTTGCTAAGATCGTATCAAAACTGTTAAATATAATTGACTCATTAATATTAATTTTTGATCCAAGTGTCACCTATTCATGTATTATACTTAGGAAGCATAATACATGGAATATATGCTTGAATTTATTTACAAAAATTGACGAAGTCTAGGTCTACTGAAATTATCTGCAGAATAGAAATTCATATTCTGCGTTTAATTTGTTTTATATTTTGTATTTATAGCCTCACATTGAGAGATACATATTTTTCACTTAAATACATTGTTCGGAACGGCATTAAAATGTTTATAACCATGTGACAACTCCTGTGTGCTTTGCATGAATTTGCAACCTAAAATTTAGGAGTTGTTCGCGATTAAGCTTAAATTTTAGCATCAATTCTGTTGATATTTCGATATTTTCCCTCTCCTTTATTATAGGTATTTCTTGCCACGAATGAAAAAGGTAAATTTTCCCATTAGGAAGCTGTCTAGTTTTGAAAAACTTTGTACTAAAGAGTATGAAACTATTTTGTGGAACTAGGAAAAAAGAGCATATATAGAAAAAAAACCTTTTTAACCTTTTTAAAAACCTTAAAACCTTATAATAAAAGTTTAAAAAGTATTACAAAATAAAGTTACGTATAAATAAAATTTCATTTTTAATGACTGAGATGAGCATTTTAGGTACTTGTGTTTATACAAACTTCTTAGAGAACTTCAATTCATTTTGTATACACATTTATAATTTTCTTGTCGAATTTTTACTGAGACTTATGGAACCCCTGGGTTTGCCATGGGGCTCTGTGGGACACAGTTTGAAGACCTCTGATAATGATATTTTGCTTATATAGACATAGAGCTAAGATTTCTCTACGGAGCCTGAACTAGAAATTTTGAAAAAAATCATATTGTTTTTAATGTTACTATCAAAACAATTTCCAGGTGTTTTTTGTTTAATTTTTTTTACTATGAAATATAAAAAATAAATAAATCCACTTCTAAATTATATATTTCAAAAATCCTAGTTCAGACTCAGAATATAAGTCATAATTATGCAAAGGCAAAGCGTTATTGTCATAGAAGTACATTTCATAAAAGAAAAATGTTTTGAAAATGTCATTTCTTTTTCATTTTTTTCCAAAAAATTGCATTATTTTTTTATTGTGTTAATATTTTTAAAAGTTTTATATGTATATTCTAATTTAGGTGACACTAAATACTAAAAAAAATATTTATTTATACGCTTTTTCAAAATCACGGTTTTGAACGTAGTCGGATACCTTAAATGTAATACTTGAATTTCTTCCAGTCCAATTATTCAAAGAATTATAAAATATTGAATCGCTTAGAAAAAATTCAAGAATTTTTTTGGTTTTGTGATTCAATTTTTTTCATATCAAAGAAAAATGCTTAAAATATATATTTTTTTAGTAGAATTATTAAAAAACCATTGTTAAATTAGAAATTGTTTTAGATATTCATAATTATTTTTATTTTGAATTTTTTTTAAACAGGGCAATGAGCTTTTTAACGCAAAAGGATCATTTTATGATTAAGAACAAGAAATATGTTTTATAATATTTAGAGAAATATTTCAATAAATTCCATTCGAAATTCACAAATTTACCTGAAAATTTGTTTTTTGATATTATTTTTCTATTTAACTACTATTTTAAATCCTTACGTTTATTCTGTATAAATTTAAGAGAAATCAATGTATGACATAAAATTCCAAGCCATTGTTGACAATATACTAAAAAAAGTGTGAATGATTTTCATACCGTTTCTTAAATTACATGATAAATGAAAGAAACTAGTTTGATTTGCATATCATAAAAAATAAACCTTGCTTTTTAGTTATTAATTAAGTAATAACTTATGTAAAGATTTAAGAAACACTAATTATATATCATACAGTATTAAAATCGTTAACTTAAAAGACATGGAAAAGGGCCCCCAAAAGTTTGCCGATTGAAAATTTATTTAGTTTATGAAATCTCATGGGGAAAAAATCAACACTACTTAACGTTGAGATAAACTTTATTCACAAGCTATTAAACATATTAAAATTAAAATTAAAAAAAAAAAAAAAACAAGAAATATATATATAAAAAAATTTAAGCCAATTCCTACTTTGAATGGATGAATTTAAAGTATTTTATTAATTTTGGGAATTTGAACAAGATTATATATATAGGGGGGAGAGGAACTTTTAGTAGGGTTTAAAAGATTTTGTCTGCATTGTTCCCAAAAATGCACACCCGGTTTTGGTGTTTGGTTTAAAAACCCGGTTTTTGACCACACATTTTTTCATTGTTTTTTCAGTTCAATTTTAAAAAATGGAGACGAATCTAAGTTGCGTCGAAAACCAGTAATTAATTAAATCAGATCAAATTAATTAATTAATACATAAAAAAGCCCGTATTATTAACAAGTGTCATCCACTACAAGTTTAAAAAATCTTACTTGACCTTGATTGGATTAATAGAAAGTATTTTATTCACGATTGAAAATCTGAACATGATAAATACATAAATATATAAAGAGAGAGATTGAGCTAATGGTAGGAATTGAAGAAAAAAAAAACTCTCATACA
>BMAV01016085.1:34795-56824 GCA_019973955.1 Trichonephila inaurata madagascariensis | reverse complement strand
TATTTTCAAAAATTAATAATTTTTTAAATAATCTTTTGCTTTGATTTTTTAGTATGCTCGCGCCTCCCCCTCTTAGGGTTATCACGCCCCTCTGGGGGGCACCCCACAGTTTCAGAAGCGCTGCCTTAAGACGATCCTGCAAAGGGCTAGATGTACGTTTGTCATTCACAGTAGCTTCGAGAACCACTCAAGTGAGAGTACAATTTGGCTCGGCTCCCCAAGGGGAGAACACCTACAGGGTGGGGGGCCTCCCACAAATTTTAACAAGTTCGGCTAAAGGGGGCTTTTTGTACCTCCATGCCCACACAGGCACTATATTTTTTAAAACATCCATCCTTTTGGGTTTAAAACCCTACCAACAGCGCGCAACCGTCGTAACCACTTTACCAGATGGGTGGCACTAAAATTAATGACTCTATTATTAATTTTTCTTTAAAATCTGAACCCAAAAGTTTCACTTTATGAATATTTTATTTAATTGTTAAGCAGAACTGAAACTTTTGAATAAATTGACATTCATAAATAAATAAATCTAGTTACTTATTTGTTACGAATAGAAAAAGGACGCAGTTACATTAAAACAAACATAGAAAGACAAAAAAAAAATTTTTTAAAATTTGTATTTCTCATGCAAATTTCTCCAAGGGAATTAAGAGAACAAAAATGCAAATTTAAAATCATTATAATTTATTTTTCCAAAAAGAATAAACTGAGGGAAAACAAATATTCGCTCAACTCACGGAGCTCTAATATTAATATTTCTTTAAAAAAATAACTTTTTAGGTTAAGGCCTGAATGACTAGAAAGATATTTTAAATTCATTATTTCATATTAAAGATTAAAAGCTTTATTTAACGTTTTTTGCCAAAACAAACTTGAAAAATTTCGAGCCATCGGCAAAAGAAATTAGCTTAATCTCTATTTTTATGTTTAATGCATTAAATCTCCTCTTTTTATTTAACTTTTTTTACCACGAAACCCCAGAGGGGAAACATTTTGCAATAAGAGGCGCCTTATTTTAAACAACACTTGAAATTTCTGAATAATTAATATGCAATTTAAGCGTCGATTACTTTATAATGTTTTGCTTTCATAAGAAGAAAATAATTTTCGCCATTGCCCCTACCGGGATTTTAATATTTCACTTTTACGAAAAAATTGAAAATTAATTTCTCGTGTCATGTTAAACAGTATTTTTTTAATAAAATCCAACAAGACTTTAAATAAAGCACTTCTTCCTTCTTTATTTGTTTACTTATATAATTTTTAAAAATTTTTAAACCCCCTAAACGTCCTTTTAAAAATTAATAATTTATTTTTTTAATGTTGATTTGAATTTTTATAATAATTTAAAAAAAAAATTAATGTTTAATATATTTAAAATTAATAATTTTTACCATTGTTGATTTAAGTAAAAATATTATAAAATAACATGATGTATCAAGAAAGCAAACAAAAAAATAACATGAATAATTAAATGATACTAATGAAAATACTGAATGAAAATTCAAAAACATGCAGTATGTTTAATAATATTATAGATATTTTATCATTTATTGCACTAATAACTTTGTAATTCGTATTATATTGTAGAAGAGTGGCTCTTAAAATTTCGATCGCCACTGCAGCCCCTTTATGTATCAGCCTGAAAACGCAGACCCCCAGGATTTTCATCACCAATCCCTAACCCCCAACTTATGTCTGAGTGATTTAAATGTTCCTCAATAATTTTAAGACTGCTTCTGCTACTTATACAACTTCTTTGTTTCCTTAAGTAAAGCAATAAACATCTAATTAAAGACATAACAAAATATTAATTTCAAATAAATAACGTACTTAACTGCATTTCTTTTTTACTTTAATCAGATTTTTAAAATTTGGGCCTTAAAAAACAAAAAAAATGGTTTTAATCTTAAAAAAAACCATGCTTTGTAAAGGTCAAATATTGAGGGAAGTCTAAGTCGGGGGGGGCCTTCCAGGGTACGCGGGCTACTTCTAATTTTTTCAAGTTGTTGCGGTCCACCATGTGTTCGTGACGCACACAAAGGTGGGAGAGGGGTTCATGGGTACGGACCTTCCCTCATAGTACTTGATTTTTTACCGATTTATTAAAAATCCTATGTATATAGTACGTAAAATGTAAATAAGTATTTATTATTAGTAATTTTCTATTAATTAGTGTTAATTATTTATTCAGTAATTAATTTTTTACTGTTTTTTGTTCCCTACAATCGACAAAATCAAAAAAAAATATATTTGGCTGCGTATTGGGGTATGATACGAGAATGATAGACGCTTGACTCCCAACCCCCTTGAAAAATTCTTGTGTGCACCACTGCCCAAAGTAGTAGGTGACGAGAGGTAAGGAAAATGTTATTATTTTAACTTAATAATAAATAGGAATTTGTACTTACCTTCAAAACTAAAATAAAAACAAACTTTTTAAAGCGTTTTTAAAAAGTATAAAAAAAAGGGATACAAACTTAACAATAACACCCACAAAATATTTATATAAAATGGGTTTATTATGAAAAAAAGTTCAAAATACATTCAAATATAAAACTTTTTTTCAAAAGTTTTTTTCGTGGTTATAGTCGTAAAAAGACTTAATTCCTTACGTCACCAATCTTGAATTTTTCGTATATAATTACTAACTGCTAATACTTTCAGGCCGTCACCCGAAAATGTCTTGGCAGTCCACCTGTCGATCACGATCGACGCAATCTTTACCGCGGGTCTATGAGATATATGTGGCACATATTTCAGTTTTTCCACGAATCCTTTCAGAATCTGTAAAAGAGGAAAATCTTAACGTTGAATGAAATCTTCTGGCCCCCAAGGAACTTAAAAAACCCCCCGGGGACCAAGACCCACACGGGAACCACGTTTAAGAATACGATTTCTTTTGTTCCTAAATTTCTGTACGTGATTTCAATCCTCCTGTAATGGTGGCGGACCATAGTGGTAATGGTCTCGAGTTGTGCGATTTTTAGAGTAGAGACTTATTTCCCTGAATACCTTCCTGCCCGTCCCCGTCCCTTTACACTTTCCAAAATTTCGGGGCAAACGTCAATACCCCGTGTTTCTTTAGTGAAAAAGTTAAAAACCCCATTCACTATCACTCGAGTAAGACCTGTGTCGGATCTATACGCGACTTTCGAACTAATCCTCTTGGGAAATATTTCGGCTATCAATTCGCATTATTCACAACCAGCTCTTCGGAAAAAGAGAATTGTGATATGCAAATCAACTTACTATAAATAGGCGAGGTTTTCTAGCTTTAGAAGGAGCGGAGATATACTCTAGACAGGGGATTGATTGATTGATTGATTGAATGAATGAATGAATGAATGAATGAATGATTGATTGATTGATTGATTGATTGAATGAATGAATGAATGAATGAATGAATGAATGAATGAATGAATGAATGAATGAATGAATGAATGAATGATTGATTGATTGATTGATTGATTGATTGATTGATTGATTGATTGATTGATTGTTGATTGATTGATTGAATGAATGAATGAATGAATGAATGAATGAATGAATGATTGATTGATTGATTGATTGAATGAATGAATGAATGAATGAATGAATGAATGAATGAATGAATGAATGATTGAATGAATGAATGAATGAATGAATGATTGAATGAATGATTGAATGAATGATTGAATGATTGAATGAATGATTGAATGATTGATTGAATGAGAGAATGATTGATTGATTTAATGAATGATTGATTGAATGAATGAATATTAACGTCGCACTGTGCAGCTACTCGGGGCTTTTGGCGACGGACCCGTAATTTTGAAACCATGGTCAAGTGACGTGGATGACACTGAGCTGGCACCCTCCTCTACTAACACCACACAACGGGAGGCCGTTTCAGCTCTCGACAGATTTAACGTGCATCGCTGCCCTACACGGCGGGTCTTTAGTGGTACTGGGCTCGAACTCGTGACAAGGCAAGCCACGATCCGATACCTATACCACTCGGCTACCGCGGCCTCAAGACAGGTGAGATTGATATTAGAAGGTACAATATCTGAATTATAGAGCTTTGATTATTGTTAGAAGGAAACCTTCAAGTGACGATTGTTCACTAAGATTGAATTAAAATTAGATTAAATCAGATACTAAGTAGGATCCAGGTTGTAGTCGACAAATCGTTTACTTGTTACTGTCATTGTTCCACTTTCACGGTTTTCATTGAGACATTCTCTTAATATTATTAGTTGAAATTGTGTCTGTTCTTAGTGTTGAATCATGTCGAGTGTTTCTTCCCTTCCCCTCACACATCTAGGTGCTCGCGAGAGAGGCACGGACCTCTTACATATTCATGTAATATTTCTTACAGTGTTAATGAATATCAAGTGATAATATTCCAGATTCCAGTTTTTCTTATAGCAAAAGAAGAAAAGGAATTCTCGATGAGCAGATATAAAATCTCTTGAACATTTATAACTTAACAATCAAAAAGTCATAAAATTAGCTTTTAATAAATTTTCTACTTTTCAAGTTCACAAATTCGAAGACTTACTACATTAAACATTAGCAATATTTTGTACGTCCAGTGATTCTCATTGTATCTACTCAAGACAAATATGCTAAAAATGAAAAGCATCATTTAAGGTATCCGACTATGTTCGTTACCGTGATTTTGCAAAAGCGTATAAATGGATAATTATTGTGATATTTAGTGTCACTTAGATTAGAAAATTTATATATAAAATTGTTTTAAGAAAAGTATTACAAAAAATACAAATGATTTAAGTACAATATTTTGATAAAAAATGAACATAGAATGACCCATTTTCAAAATATTCTCCTTTTGTGAAAAATGCTTCTATTATAATAATATTTTGCCTGTTTATAGCTCTGACCTTTATACAGAGACTCAACTAGAATTTTTGAAATATATATAACTTAGAAGTGGGTTTATCCCTGTTTTACGACAACAGAGGGGAGAAATTTTAAGAAAAAACGCCGATAATTATTTCAATGGGTTGTAACTATAAAAAAAATGTGAATTTTTCAAAAATCATAGTTGAGCCTCTGTACAGAGGTCTGAGCTATATACATGCAAAGTATTATTATAAGAGATGCATTTTTCACAAAAGGAGGACATTTTGAAAAATGGTTATTCTAAAATAATTTTTTGCCGAAATATTGTATTTAAATAATTTTTTTTTTGTTAAAATGTCCTTTGAACAATTTTATACATGTATTATAATCTAAGTGACACTAAATATCATGAAAAGTATCCATTTATGCGCGTTTTTAAAATCACGGTTTCGAACGTAGTCGGATACCTTAAATAACATACAAGCAAAATTTAAATAGTAAACTACATTACAATTGGCTTCGCATTGTCAGAGCTCCAGTGCTTCCCTCTGGGAAGGAAACTAGGCATCACAATTACTTTGTGACATTTGGTATCCATTTGGTATTTCCGGTGAATGTACTAAATCTACAATGGCAATTACCAATCCGCAGCCCCATTTGAAAGAAAATTAAATATATAGTTGTAAAAGAAATAAACTTGTTATACAACAAAGGTGAAAAATTCCATAGCCCTCTAATATAATAAGTGTAAACATACAAATTATGCAGAAAGAAAATGTAAGCACTTGTAACTATCCCAGCATATTATGGTGAACACAGTTGCTCTATCTAGTTATTTTTCTTTCTCTGCATCATATATCTGGATATATCTACAACTTATAACAAAATTTTAAAAAATTCAATTCCATTCCGGAAGATAAAATATTTCCAAGCCTAAGCATACTTAAGAAATTTAATGTTGTTATAGAATAAGTGATATTTCTAATGATACGATGTGTGTGTGAGAAATTTTTTAACAACCTAGCTAACAATTATATAGAAGTTATACCTCCCCCCTTCAGAACAAAAATATGAGAATTTTATCTATTTGCAATAAAATTATCATGTATCATGTTCTCATAAATAACCAGTGACTTCTAAAAATCTTAAATGCAGCAACAATTAAATTTTCTTTTCTATTCAGTTTGAATTTCTACTTTATAGACTGTTCAATATGGAAAAAAAATTATTTTTTCAAAATGATTTTTGAAAATTAATTTACATCATTATTAAATAATGAGAAGAAAAAATACTCCGGTTTTAAGAACATATAAATTCAATGTTTAATAAAAATTATGGTTCCCTAAATATATGTAATAGCTGAGAAAAGCGTTACAATTTAGATAGCAATATTTTAACAAAAGTTAAGGATAAAAACACGAGTCGCGAGTTTCACGCTTTTTTTCTACTCGATTATAAATTTTTTGGTTTGTTTTTAGGAATTTGATGTGAAAGCAAAACGTTTCATAAACAGATCTACTTCATTTTTATTTCATCATTTGCATAAGGAATTAGTTTCAATAAGAATATGTTAGCAGTTTTTATGTTATATACTTCCTTAAAATCCTGCATAAATGAATATATTCAGCAAAATGTTTTTCTCTAACTAGTATTTAAAATCTAAATAATTAAATATTATTTAGATGTATTTTTTTCACAAAAATAAGTTGAATTACATGAACTAATTGTAAAATTTCCTAATATTTGTATGATTTATTTCAAAATAATTTATACATATATATATTGATGTATTTAATCGAATTCAATGGAATTCGGCAGCTATTTGTACCACCAATTGAAGGCCTATACAGTCGAACTTGTTTTTGTGTGGCCTTTTTTCATGTTATTTCCTTTTTGTGGGATTTTATTTTTGTACGATTTTTTTATGTGCGAAATTTTTTTATGCGGTATATGAATTTCAATGGTTTTGGCGCCACTGTAATGTTTTCTATCTATTTACCTAGTGGCGTAACGGAGAATGTTAGAACCCCTCCTGAAAGTCAGGTTTCGCCTTTAATATTTTATAAAGTGGGTAAATACGTATTTAGCGTAAGTCAGGCCTAGGCTCCTAGAGTCCTGCTCACCCCCCCCATGATGCGGAAGTGTACGTTACGCCACTGAAATGTAGACACTTCAAGACGCTCTGTTCATTTGTTATAAACAGTCTCCCTGAAAAAAATGCCTTCAGTTGCTTTCTCTCAACGCTCCAGCAGCCCGCGCTTAAATGAAGACGAAACTTTCAATGACAATGACATTATCAATAATTTGATTAATTATGAAGACGGACAAGAAGCCATATTCTTTGAGAGCGGATAAAAATATGTAACGATCCAGCTGTCTAACAAACTAGAAAAGCATTTTCTTAAAATAGAGATACCAGTTAAGAACGGAGTATAAAATTTCAAAAAGATTTTCAATCATGTGTAGCTGGTTATCGTGACATATTTACAAGCAACTGACCACCCGTCCTTCATCACAAAAACTTATATCTTACTTTATGTTGCCAAAAAATGACTCAATTGAAATTGCACCTTCAAGTGATGAAAGCTATTTTGAACTTATTCCATTACAGGACTTTGGATTACGATGAGTACCGAGGAATTATGTATGTGCATTTGTAAGAGTCATCCGTATTTATAATGAGAAACTATATGCTTTTAAAATTTTTCCTTGAGTAATATTTAATTATTTATTTTTTATGGAAGTACACTTACATAAATTTCGTAAATAAGTGGCATATTTTATAAAAGCGACTTTTTTTATGCGGTTCCTATCCACTGCATAAAAATAGTTTTTTGTAGCATTTCCATGAATTGGTTTGTTTTATTTAAGAATTTATGAAATTTTTGAATATTTTTTTTGTGCGTTTATTTTTATGCGGTCCCTATATACCGCACAAAAACAGGTTTAACTGTATATGATTATCAATCATTCTGCAATTTCATTTTTTTAACAATAAAGAAAAATGACAAAGAAAATAAATGTACAGATTAAAGGGAAAATATATTCATTCATAACATAGAAATAAAATTACCGAAAACAGCATTTAAATCCCAATTGTATAAAGAATACTTCTGTGCCTGGTGAGAATTATGCAAAAGCAGCTGTGACTCAGTATACAATTAAATTAGATTTAAGACAGTATTGAACTAAAAGAGAGTTTCTAGGTTTTTTCTTTCATTGTTTGTTGTTCCTCGTTTTTCAATTTAAGAATTCTTTATTTTTCAGTTATGGATCATAATTACTATCAGGAAAAAAAGTAATTATGGTTTGAGGAATGTTATGAAAGGTTATGAATTCAATTCCGTGAAATCTTAATTTAGAAAAGAAAAAAAATGTCGTTATTTTTAGAAAAAAAAGGGATTAAAAGTAAGAATTTGGTTAGTAAAAATTAAAAGCACTACCCTCGCGTTCTTTAAAAAAAAATTTCGCGGGTACTCACCACTGATATTAGAAATATCCGTATTCAAAAATAGCACAAAGTATAACAGAAGATTAAAGCAGCAACTTAAAGAAGAAATGCAATATAAATGGTTAGATTTTAAAAGAAATCAAAATCATCTGAAATTAATAGGGTTACCATGAAAAAAAATAATAATAATTAATTATGATATACGTCATCCCTATGGTAATCACCTTATACACGATAAAAACATCAAGGTAACTATATTGTAAAGTTTTTGAACATCGTGGCGAATAAAAACAATAACTTGACGCTACAGTAATCCGATATCAAATTAGTACTAGTATTTCTTACTCTATTCTTACTAGTAAATGCTTTGTGGGTTTATAATTTGTGTCGTGTATTATATTGTGTGTGTGTGTGTGTGTGTGTGTGTGTGTGTGTGTGTGTGTGTGTGTGTGTGTGTGTGTGTGTGTGTGTGTGTGTGTGTGTGTGTGTGTGTGTGTGTGTGTGTGTGTGTGTGTGTGTGTGTGTGTGTGTGTGTGTGTGTGTGTGTGTGTGTGTATTATGCTTTACGGAAAAGAATTATTAAATTAATGAAACACATTATGATTCATGATATTGAACTTTAGACATTATTTTCTCTGGACTTAATTTCAAACTGTGTACTCAATTGAGATGTTTTTTGTAAATTTGCTCTTTCACAAAAAATGTTGTAAAATGTCAAAGTAAAATAAAATATTAAAAAAAAATGAAATAGAATTTAACGTTGAATGCATTATAATGATAAGTAATTCATTAATAATCGATGACGATTAGTAAAAATCTACATTTGATGGCTTCAAGTTTAAATAATCATAATCACCTCTTCGAATGTAAAAAAAATATAACTCCCCCAAAACCTTGAAGCATATCTAAATTTGAAAGTAAAGGTATAAAGAAAAAACAACACAGCAGCATTAAGGAATGCATTCTTTTCGAATTAATACTGTGTCTACCCGGAAAATGAAACAGATGTTGAATTCCCTAGTGCCTAACAGACTTCTATTTTTCGAGAAAAAAATTGTTTATTTTAATATTTTATGCATACATTTCCCTTCTAATATGGTTAGTAGTATTTTGTCTCAACCCATATTTTAAAGTATAGCATTGAACGGACATCTTATGTTTCCTGATAAATATAAATGTTTATTAGAAACTATCTAATGAACTCGTATTAAAAAAATATTTCATTCAGAAAAAATAAAACACTTATAAATTTCAATACGCAAAACACGCAGATTTGTTATTATTATTATTTTGATCCTTAACTGAAACCTTTTGAGGTAGACGTGTTTTTATAAGTATTTTTTCAGACATTTATTTTCATTGGTTCACAAAATTCTAGGCATATTAGATTTATATATACAGAATTTTTCTTTCTTATAAGAAAATAAATTGACTGTTATGAGAATACATATGAATATTTTAGCAAATTTTAATATGTATGAAAAGTCTGCGTATGAAAAAATCTTCTGTTCCACGCAAGAGAGTAAATTTACTTGCAGGCTCGTACATATTATTTTTAGATCTGTCAAAGATATGAAAATATTTCAGAACATTTTTTATTCTAATTTTAAAAAAATAATTTTTCAAAATGTTATATTTCATTTCTAATTGTTGATTTTTAATTTAAAAAGAGCCTTAACAATTATCCAATTCTTCACAAAATTAAATCCTTATTTTAATATAGTTAAGATTTAACAAACATTTTTTTTTATTCAAAACATTTATAAATCCCCATAAACCACAAAGTATCACATGAGGCTACAAACAGTAACATTTAGAAGTAAGTATAAAAAAACATATTTCAAAGGAAAGAAAAAATTATTTTAAAGTCATAAAAGATTAGACATAGTTAGAATAACTACAGAGTTTACAGAACTTTTCCAAAGCACTTCTGGTAGAAAAAGTTAGTGAAAATTTTTGTAGGCCAATTAATATGAATGCTCTTGAGAATCAGTCATAGGCTCTTTCTTTTTCTGACATAACTTGGAACATGGAAGAAGCACATGTTCTACATTTTCCTCGCCACCAATACTACAATCGCAGAAAATTGACGACCCAAATTTATTTTGTTCAAAGAGCTTTTAAAGTTACCATGACCAGTGAGAAATTGGGTTATTTTGTAACTAGTATAAAAATTATGACATGACAGTATCTTATTAATGGTTGAAAAAAATTCCTTTGTTAAGCTCTCTTTATTTAAAATGGGATATTCTTGGTTACAAGACTGCATCATTCTTTCTTTCATAATCTTCTTGTAAAATGGTTTAGGAATATTAACAGCAATGTCAATTTCGTGCTTTGTGGCAACCTTTGCAAGCCAATCGAAACGCTAATATCCAAAAAGTAAAATATTTTGGAAAGAATTTTTTGGAAGTACTATGTGCTGATTAAAACATAAATAATCATTAAGAAAAGGCAAAAGAAATACGCTTATAATAGCCATGTGTCTTTTTCGTCGTAATACGAATGTTATTTTTCATCTTCGCTTTCAAATTAAAACTATAAGGCCGGCCTTAGCACTTTTCGTCATGGATGTTTGTTCGCCCAACTTTAAACTTCCTTACCCATTTTTGAAGTTTGCTATCAATCATTGCTTCAGGTGCCATAAACTTCTATTATCTGGCGATGAATGTCTGCAACTGACATGTTTCTCTCAGTCAAAAAACGGATAACAGACCGTATCCCACACTTGGCGTATGATTCAATCACCTTAAACATTTTAAAGACGCACAGCGAAGCTTACACAACTGCTACAGAGCTGAAAATGAGTCGAATGAGTTGGCAAAGGATGCTGGTCAGTGACACAAAAACTAGTGGCGTACGCGCAAACTAGGAAATTACACGCGCCAACGAACCTTACTTAAAAAATAGCCCTCGTATTTAGAGTTTTGTGTTCCACTATGATAAAATAAAAAAAAAAGCATAAAGACTTTAGAACTAAAAATTAAAATAAAACTTTCACACACATTTTCGCATTCTGTTAAGTATTATGCTTAATTATATGCAATAAAAATGTCTTTTTTGGAACATTTTGGGCAAAGAAAATTGACCACTTTAGGGGTAAAAACAGGCTTTTGGGTTCTAGAATGATTAATAAGTATTTTGGCTTTCTCTCTAGTATTTGAATATGAATACATAATCTTTAGAAGTATATATAAGTAATTTTGTTTCTATTCATATTCACTATATCTTATTTGATAATTCGCGTAAAGAAAAAGAATCTTATTAGACGAAGTTTTAAATTGCAGCACGTTTGAAAAAAAGTTGTGTTTTTGTTCTAGTAAAAATGTTCAAGATATCTATGTTATAAAATATTTTACATTTTTAAGGTAGTCTGTTGGAAAACTTTAATGATTAAACATACTTATGTGTTCATAACTCCCAAAGTCTTCTTATATTAATAATTTATATTTTATGTTTCTTTAATACAGAAATGTTTCAAGTCCAAGTACCTATTAGTTTTAGAAGATAATTTTTAAGCATTTATTTAAATAATTTAATAATTTTCAAGTAATACTCTTTGTACATTGTACATAAATTTACTTAGTTTCTGAAAAGAGATGTTACTTGTTATGCAAATAATATGTAACAGTAGAAGAGAACACATTAAATGTACGTGAAATATCTTTGAGCGCGTTTTTCTTGATATAATAAAAGATATCTTTAAATATTAAAACACTTTAAACTCATTCCTTATAATGGGCTTGTTAAAAGTTCAAGCTATAAATATTACATTGAATTTCAATAAGTATAAGCATCAAAAACTTGTAATTTTTTAACATGAAACAAGGATTGGTTATAAGCAAAAAATATGCCTCCACTTTTTTTCCTTCACTTTAATAGAAATATCATACAAAAATCTAGCATTCAAGTATACATTTGTTAAGTATTTAATATTAAATGAGTGTTTTGATTCATATATCTGACTTTTCTCCATCAGTTAATAACTTAAATTACACTCTATAAAAAATTGTGTTATTCAATTTCTACTACTAGTTCACTCTCTCTCCCTATATATATTTATTTCTTTATTTATATATCTTGTTCAAATTTTCAATCGCTAATAAAATACTTTTTATTCATCCACTGAAGTTCAAATACATTTTCTTAAACTTGTGTAGTGGATGGCACTTGGTGTCAATATAGTGTATGTGTTTCAGAAGTTTAATTGGAGATATGTTTAAGTTATAGACAGAGTCCAGGAACTTTTGAACCCTACTACGTACGAGTACTGCACAATGTATGTTCTGATTAATTTAAAATACTAAATTAGGAACAAGTTAAATATTAACTAGTGATTCCCATGGGTTTGTCTTGCAGAGCAGTTTTTCAAAGGAAATTTTAATATTCGCTATTGATACTATAAGGTCCTTTTCTATATTTAGCTGAGATTTTTATATTATCTTCAAAGTAACCACGGAAGAAAAACCGGTTTCACAAAGGTAAGATGTTGGAAATGGAAGATAAGACTTTAAAAATGGATAACTGAGGAAATGAATATTTAATTTAATTAAAATTTATTTTGCAATCTGTTCCAGTTTAAAAATTAGAAAGGAAAAATAACACAATATTTATCATGTTACTTAAATATAACTTACTTAAATTATCTATTACTTAAGAGGGTTCATGTTATATTTCATAAGTTCATGTACTTTTCTCAGAAGCTACTTTTTTCTCAGGGATAAAACTTTCACAGTAGGTTATGTGTACAATCAACAAAGCTTTAAAGAAGGGTTTTGTTTTTTTGTTAAAAATTAAAGTAATTATGAATTTTATTTAAAAAAATATCCATTTTTTTTCCTTAAAGTTTAGTTTTAAAAAGTTTTATCTAACAGTTTGCCAGATGTATCTAATCCCCTCCATTAAAATGTGTAAACAAGTTAAAAGTGTGCTCACTGAAAATTTGATCATTATGTAATTAGTAGGTTTTGAGAAAAAGTTACATAAAGTGAAAAAGATTACAATTTGAGAAACAGGCGCGTTAAAGTAAAAATTTATAGTTTGTTGATCATTTACTTTTTTTAGTACTTTCCAGAAGCATATGAAGCATTTCTTTACCTTCTGTGCCTACAAAATAAATTTCTAATTTTCTTTTTTTTTTTTTTTTTCTTTCTTTTTTTTTCTTCTTTTTTTTTTTTTTATTATTTTTAACAATGTTGCCTTTTTGGGGGATCTTAAGATGCTTTCGTTGGGCTACACGAATTCTACATGCATCTAATTTTTGGTAGCATGACATACAATTATAACTTGATTCAATACCACAATGTTTCAAGATCATTAATTTTGCTACATGACTCAACTGAACTGTGCAATAGCCATACTTATGCCTAATTTTACAGTTTTTAATTCCCCAAATGTTGATCTTGAAATCGCTGACTATATTGTGTTATTAACACCATACCGTACACTCATACACTTTTGGATAAACCCAATTCACTTTAATTTTTCCACTTGAACATCATATGGGTTCGCGCTCATCAGAAACTTGTGAAAGGAGAAACACAGTTGCTCCTAGCAGAGCTTATTTGAAACGCATCAAAGAGGAGCTTCATTTAAAAAAATAAATAAAACCACTTCTAATTATCGTATTTCCTCATATCATATATCATTTTAAACAGAAATATTTGAACTTTTCGAAAATAAAGAAAACCGATAATTTCTTTAAAACTCATGTGCAGGACCCCTTTAAAAGTAACTTATACAGTTTAAAACTTATCTTGATAATTTTTACGGGTTCCAAATAAAATAGTATTCTAGCTTTAGCGTCAAAGTACATTATTATTACACTCAATATATTGTTGTTGTATGGGGGAAGGGACGCGATGAAGATTGTGATTTAAAATTGGGTCGCAAATATTGAAGGTTTGAGAAGAGCAACTTTAAACTATTTAATATTTAATCTGAAACCACTTCCTTGACTTCACAGGACTGGCTTGGATAGAACAGAATTCAATCACTAGTTTCGAACTCTCTTTCATGATACTAGAGTGGACCGTAAAGAACCATATCGTAAATTTATGAATAAAATTTAAAGTTTCTGTCTTTTACTATTTAAATATTCTGGAAATCTCTGTCAGTTCAGATGAATTCAGTCGTATTCCCAATCTATCAGCTTAATCTCTTAGACACAACACCCCTATATCGTAGAGAATTCGATATGGCATTCTTCTATTTGAAAATTCTCATTTCCCTTTCAGCATTCTCTCACACTCCTAAAACCTTTGTAATCAGATGTGGGTGTATTGTCCATTTTAAATTCTTGAATAATTTTAAACTGATTTTACTCTGAATGCAAAATGAGAATTCAGCAGAAATTTATTCCCTCTTTTCCTACATGTTATTAACAGAAGTATAATCCTCTTTTCTGAATAGCATTACTTGAAATGGTTATTTTGAAGAGTGTGTCAGAATTTGAACTCAGTTAAATATAATTAGGATTCATTATTTTGAAACAAATAAAATCTTCATTTGATAATAACTAATTTTCTAAAAATTTAAATTTATATCAAAAGTATTTTGAATTCTTTTAAAAATCCTAAACAAATAGTACACATTAATAACATGTTTAAATTTTTTTAATTATGTTATTAAAAAATTGGAGTTCAAGTTTTAGCAGCTGAGAAGGTTTTTTTCCTTTAGTTGGTATTTTTTCTAAAATCATACTATACTGTTTTCAGTTAATAGAGTATTTTTTTCAATACAGTCGGACCTCTATTTAACGAAGTTGCTAAATCCCAAAATAAAAGCTCGTTATATGGAAAATTCGTTAAATAGAGATTCATCTTTTAATATTCCTTAAAAACCCTATAACAAATTTTAAATTCATAAACACTATATATTCTTTAAAAAAAAGTAATTATTTACACTTTTTGAAAAAAAATAATATTTATTCATTTTATATATCTTACCCATCAAAAAGAAATCTGCAAAGATAACAAGGTGAAAAAACGCATTGTCCAGGAATACACTGTATTTTCAACTTTAAAAAACAATTCTATATTAAAGTTAATAAATTTTTCAATTTTCTATTCTAATTTTAACCCTACGAGTGATTTTAAATGTACACTTTTTTATAACCAGTAATTCTAAGCATACATAACACATAAAAAAGTATGGCCCTTTTTTTTATTGCTCTAGGTGAGTTAGGGTTTTGATAAAACAAGTTCAAGGTCATTTATTACCATAAAATATGCTAAAAGAAAAAAAAAACTTTTAAAAATACCTTAAGGTATCCGACTACGTTCGGAACCATGATTTTAAAAAAGCACATAAATGTATAATTTTCATAATATTTAGTGTCACTTAGATTAGAATATATGTTTAAAATTGTTTTAAGGACATTATGACAAAAAAATTTATTTAAATACAATATTTTGGCAAAAAATTAACTTATAATAACTTTTTTTCCAAATGTTCTCCTTTTGTAAAACATGCTTCTATTGTATTAATATTTTGTCTGTATATAGCTCAGACCTCTGTACAGAGGCTCAACTATGAGTTTTGAAACCTTCACATTATTTTCAGAGTTACAAGCATTTGAAATAATTATCGGCGTATTTTCTTAAAATGTCTCCCTTCTGTTTTCGTAAAACATGGATAAACCGACTTCCAAGTTATGCGTTTGAAAAATTCTAGTTGAGCCTCTGTACAGAGGTCTGAGCTATATACAGGCAAAATATTAATACAATAGAAGCATTTTTTTACAAAAGGAGAACATTTGGAAAAAAGATTATTCTAAGTTAATTTTTTGCCAAAATATTGTATTTAAATAATAATTTTTGTCATAATGTCTTAAAACGATTTTATACATGTATTCTAATCTAAGTGACACTAAATATTATACATTTATGCGCTTTTTTAAAATCATGGTTCCGAACGTATTCGGATACCTTAAAATATTTTAAAAATAGAGAGAAAAGCATCAATCAGAAAGAGAAAAAGTTCTTTAAATAGAAAATGCACTTCACAATTCGGAGGTAATTTTAGGAAGAAAATAGTAAAATGTTCTTGGCTCCAGGAAAAAATTCGCAAAATAGAGAAAATCGTAAAATAGAGGCTTCTTATATGGAAGATCGACTGTATATAGTTTCCTGTATACTTTACACTATAACCATAAGAAATTAGTACGAACATGCAGAACTATCATATTCAACACATTCGTAAAGTAACTGTTACTTTGAAATTATTTTTCAAATATATTTTACATGAATGTGATCCCATTTTGTATTTTGCAGAATTGCGTACTTCTAAAAAATTTTAATAATTCGTTAGTACTAATAGTTACATTACTTGAAATCTACTAATTGTGGATAAAACGATCATTTTTTATAGAATTAATGAAAAAACATCACAAAAAAATTTGAAAGGAAAAAATTCCATTTAACTTAAACTTTTAACGTACTAAAATACATTTTAAGTATGCAGCATTGAATTTTGTTATAAGCTAACAAGAAAAAATATGTAAATAAGAATTTCACAATGATTTTATTATGTGCAACAAAGTTTGTTTTTATAATTTTAAATTTGCAGTGAATGTGGACTTTCAGATTTTTAATAAATATTTTAACCCAGGAGAGGGCCTGAGGGCACAGAGTCACTCCAGGATCACGAAATCGTTAATTCTGAGAAAACTTTTTATTTGATACCAATGACCTTGACATATCCTTTTTTATCAGTCTTAATGAGAACTAAAATGTATTTTTTGCGTATTTCCCTCTTTTTTGGGAGTGGCAAACGTTTATTTATTATCTTAAGGCACTTGTTTTGACTGAGTTCACCACGCTATCACTTTTGTTCCAAAATATTTTCTGTGCACAGGCTACATTTTTTTTCCTGTAAACGACTTGGTGGTTTTGATTGCTGTGTTGTACGACTTAGTATGGTTTATAAATGTAAATGAGCAGAGTATAAATAAAAGGAATGAGCATCTGTGTTATCTATAGAAGGAAGTTGAAACTAATCAAAAGCAAGGGAAGAACCTCTGAAATAATGCAAATTAATCAGGATAGCTAAAGTAAATTTGAGAAAATTGATGGACGTGAAACGTTTGAGTTGAAAGGAAAGTTTTCAAATGCTACTTAAAAAAATTCACCAAAAAAGATATCAAGCCACAAATGGAGACAAGACACACTACACCCTGTCAAAAAGAGACAATCAAGAAAAGTTTAGCATTTTATTTGTTGATCATCAAAGGACAATAAAACTACAATAACTTGAACAAAACATGACAGTTTTGCCAGCAAATATTATTTCTTTGGGTTTTTTCTCAAATTATCAAAGAAAAATTGAAAAGTCCTTAAAATTAGGTAAGTGTATTTTCTCTTAATTGAATTTTTAATTGGAATTACGATTTTTATATCATGTACAATAAAAATAACTATAAAAAAAAATTAAACGCGACCATTAACGTTAGTATCGAGTACGTGCCTGCTCCCTGGTCAAAATAACTATAAATGTTGGGAAAATATACTATCCGGGGAAAAGAAATCTTCATTCTCTTTGAATTCTTTAAAATGCATTTTCTTCCAGGGAATAATTACAAGTAATAATCTAGATTTGAGATTAAAATTAATTAATTCCATGGGAATAATATTACAATTGTAAATTCTTGCTCTGCAAGTAATATTGTAAAAGAAACTCTTCAGTATAAATATACAGATATCAGATATTTTATTTCTTAGCAGCCATCTAAAATTTGTCTTTGTGGAACTTAAACAACTGTCTTGTTCATTTAAATTCAGATAGATATAAAAGTAACATAAACACGACATATACAAGGATGAGAAAGAATAAATAATTTTTCAAAAGGTAAGTCTGAGCTTTTAAAAGTAAAATTTCAGAATTTTTCATCCAAGCAGACAAGGAGAATAATATATAGTGGGTTCACTGCATTTCTATTCCACAAATTACTTCTTAAAAAATTTATTATTGTGGTTTTATACTACTTCTATATGCTTAATTGTTGCCACGACAGGAATTAACAGACGTATGTACACCCTCCACAAGAGAATAAATCTAATTTGATCTGAGCTTTATTTGTACTGTGTTTATTTAGAAATGTATATGTATTCTACAATTTTTTAGGTTCATGTTGATTGAACATTAAAATTATGTGCATCATTTGATTTTATATTGTGTTTAAGATAGAATAAATATATTATTTAAAACTATTCTACAAATTTTTAGGTTCATGTTGATTCAACATTAAAATTATGTTCATCATTTGATAGTTGTTCACTTCTTGGTAAACATTGCAATATTAATCCAAAGTGCATATGACCTAATGAATATTTGCTTTTTAAATGACTGTAGCAAATCCAGACTATTTTCGTATTATTACACAACTACGTCAGAAAATTTACTTAGCAATATTGTTACGAATTTTGAGTAATTAAAACTTAAAATAGTGTAACTGATTTATATTTCGATGTATAGTACTGTAATATTACTTTATGTAGTATTTTCTTTATGTTAAAATTGTAATATTCACAAGCAACGCCGTTCCTTTCATTATAATGGCGATTCAATGGAAACTTGGCGAAATCTTGGTGATAGAGCCAAGTTGGCATCATATTTGGTGACAACTTTTTGCGTTCAGGACCCTAGGGATTCTTTTGGAAATTAGTAGAGAAACCATCTAATTTCATTATCTATGACGCAAATGGATCTTTCTCGAAGGATGCGCGAGACCTATAAATAGGGAGACGCTTCTCGAAACTGAGTTTGTACTGTTTTGACTAGCGATTAGTAGTCTTGTCTTGACTGTGAAGAGTCGACTACCGATTAGCTCTGATGTTGAGTGTGACGAACGGTGCTTGTGAGAAATCTTTCACATTCTTGTATTTTAGATACTGATAGTTGTGTCTGAGCACTGTTGAAAGTGTGAAGATTTTCTGAGAATTGATCTGCGAATAATGCTGCTGAACCCTGTATTTCAAGGATTGTTTATCGATAAAAAGTTTACATCACTCTGAAGAACTGTCTTGTTCTTTGTGACTGATTTGCATAAAATCCTTGAATCTCCGATCAATGTAACAATATACAGTAAAATACCTTATCATAGATAGTTTAACATAAACATAGGAAATCCGTGGCTTTTGTTATATATAGTTGCATTACTAATCATTTGGATTGTTTTCCGAATAAATAAAAAAGAACTAAACTATGGTAGCATGTCTTACTTCACTGAAATTTAAAGGAACATATAAGCTCATAGATTTCCAATATTAATTACATTATATCAATATCTAGGAAATCTCAATGGACTAAATTCATCATGGTCACATGATAATGGCAATCACGTGTTTCCCATTGATTAAAAACTGACATACTAATTGTTCAACTTGTAAAGTTAAGATAACATTTAAAATTTGATGATTGGGTAAAGAGTTTACGTGTTTAAATTCCTCAAATAGTTTTCACAATTAAAAAAAAATAGTTACACTATACGAATACTTTAAATTAAGTGCATTTTGTTTAATAATGTGCATTATTATATCGTTGACAAATATGTACTTTTTAAAAGGAAGTTTCTGCAAAAAGCAAAAGTTGCCAACAGTGAAGCATATGAACTAATTGGCTGGAAACCCGTGATTATATTTATGATATAATTATGACGTCGCATTAGTTTATGAACTGATTGGCCAAAAACACGTGGCTTATTTATCATGTGACTAATGACGTCACATGAATTTAGTCCATTGCAACAAAAATGGGATCTTCATGGTAACTATTGAAATTCTCATCACAGTGGACTAAATTCATGATGGTCACATGATAACGGAAAACACGTGTTTTTCATTGATTAAAAATTGTGTGTGTGTGTGTGTGACACATACTAGTTGTTCAACTTGTAAAGTTGAGATAACATTTAAAATTTGGTGATTGGGTGAAGAGTCCACGTGTAAAAATTCTTCAGTTTTCAAAATTAAAAAGAGCCTACATTATACGAATACTTTTGAATTAGGTGCATTTTATTTAACTATGTGCATTATTATATCGTTGACAAATATGTACTTTCTAAAAGAAAGTTTCTGCAAAAAGCAAAAGTTGGCAACAGCAAAGCATATGAACTAATTGGCTGGAAACGCGTGATTATATTTACGAAATAATTATGAAGTCACATTAAGTTATGAACTGATTGGTCGAAAACACGTGGCTCAGTTATCATGTGACTATGACGTCATATGAATTTAGTCCATTGCTCAAAATTACCATCACCACTAAGTATAAACAGAAACTAAATTGTTATGTTAATAAGTCATTTTACTAACTTAATTATCATAGTTATAATTTACTAAAAAAAAGAATTTTCTCATAATGAGGTTCTTCTTTTCATGGAATTTCTTTCTCATTATACAAGGTAAAATTCAAAAGTTCCCGGACTGACACTGTAACATGAAAACTTTTTGCAGTGTAGAGTGACAACGATAACATTTCTATGTCACTTCCTTCTTCCCCTTTTTTAAAAAAAGTTTGTCCTAAGTCACGTGATTGGTGGCTTACCACGACGTCGTATTATGTAGGTGGATGCATTTAGTAGCCGGGGGATCGAAAGAAATTGCGTTTTTTGAGCCTATAATAATATCAAATTTTGTGTTGGCTTGGAAAAGAGTGCTACGGCGACAAACGAAATGTTGAAGCGTGTTTAAGACAGTGATACATGACCGTAAACCATTGTTTCTCAAACTGTGGGGCGCGACCCCCTAGGGGAGCGTGAAAACTCTACGAAGGGAGCGCGAGCATATTGAAAAGTCAAAAATAAAAAATTATTTAAGAAATTAATTAACTGAAAGTAAACAAACAAAATACATTTTTACATAATAAAAAATAAAATACACATTTACACTGATGTAATGTACTTATAAATATATCAGTACTGCACAATGTATTTTATGAATAATTTAACAATACTAAGTTAAAAACAAGTTTAATAATTACCGGGGACCCCATGGGCTTGTCATATATAAAATTTTATACAAAAATTAACTGTTATCTCGATTATTTGTACGGTTTATAATTAATGCCTTAACTTCCGATTAAAAGTCACACAATTCGTTCCCCGATACCTCCGTTTTCCACGTAGGTGCGGGTATGTGATACATTGGGGGGGGGGGTAAAAAAGGGAAAAAAATAAAAAAATTCTCTTAAATAAGCAAATCTTTCGCAAACATTGTCACGGTCGTTTTATTGCATTTCAAAGCCTAACTAATAATTTTATGGATAGCAGTGCACAGAAAAGATTGTACTTCAGAAAGTCGTATATATACGTCCGGGGAAATTAACGCTTTGGCTGAGCGAGACGATTATATAAGCCGGTGGCACTCAAAATTTAAAGTGGTATTGTAGCTGTAGCGTGTCAAACTACAGTACTATAGAATTCAATAGATCGTTATTGTATGGAGGGGGGCGCGATGGAAATTGTGATTGAATATTGGGTCGCAAGTATTGAAATTTTGAGAAGCATTGACGTAAACATAAGATTTCGAGTGGCATTGACGTTTCAGAGAAAACAGAGAAAGTGTCAAAGTCGACGAACTCTCTGGATGACCACAGACTTTCTGTATGGCTGAAAACATTGAAATGTTTTCTTCGGTAGTACTTAAGAATATTCTTCAAACAACAGCTGGGTGAAAATGAATACAAATGTTTTGCCACATTCTTCTTATTCCCATGATTTCATCTGC
>BMAV01016085.1:7617-34395 GCA_019973955.1 Trichonephila inaurata madagascariensis | reverse complement strand
CCCCCCCCCCCCCCCCCCCCCCCCCCCCCCCCCCCCCCCCCCCCCGAAAAGGAATAAATAAACAAATTCTCTTAAATAAGCAAATCTTTCGCAAACATTGTCACGGTCGTTTTATTGCATTTCAAAGCCTAACTAATAATTTTATGGATAGCAGTGCACAGAAAAGATTGTACTTCAGAAAGTCGTATATATACGTCCGGGGAAATTAACGCTTTGGCTGAGCGAGACGATTATATAAGCCGGTGGTACTCAAAAGTTTAAAGTGGTATTGTAGCTGTAGCGTGTCAAAGTACAGTACTATAGAATTCAATAGATCGTTATTGTATGGAGGGGGGCGCGATGGAAATTGTGATTGAATATTGGGTCGCAAGTATTGAAATTTTGAGAAGCATTGCCGTAAACATAAGATTTCGAGTGGCATTGACGTTTCAGAGAAAACAGAGAAAGTGTCAAAGTCGACGAACTCTCTGGATGACCACAGACTTTCTGTATGGCTGAAAACATTGAAATGTTTTCTTCGGTAGTACTTAAGAATATTCTTCAAACAACAGCTGGGTGAAAATGAATACAAATGTTTTGCCACATTCTTCTTATTCCCATGATTTCATCTGCTAAGACTTCAGAACATTTCTTGAACTGGCACCTCACTTGCATGGTCGTTGATTTGAAACTGCAGATGAAGTTAAACGTGCATCGCAGGCTGAATTTAAGGACATGGCTAAAAATGAATTCCAGAAATATTTCGATGAGCTTCACAAGCAATGGCAAAAGTGTGCTGCTACTCAACGGTCTTATTTCGAAGTAGGATGTGTTTTAGTAACTGAACTGGTAATATTTTTTAAGTTATAGGCTCAGTCCGGGAACTATTGAGAATCCTAATACGTATACTAAGCCCGAATTATTTGGTACAATTTAGTTAAAATATGTCTTAATCATCAAGATTTAAAAAAATAGATTCATTTATTTTGAATTAGTGTCTATAATGCTTGATTACATAAAATGCTCTACTCCCCATTTTAAAAAAATACAGTCGAACCTCTATATAACGGACCTCTATATTCTGAATTTTTCTATATAGTGAAATTTTTCCTGGAACCATGAACATTCCACGATTTTCTTCGTAAAATAACCTCTCTATAGCGAAGTGCATTTTTTATATAACGAACTTTTTCTCTTGTGATTCAAAAAATTTCAAGTTATTCTCTCTTTAAGACATTTTAAGGTGGTCATAGACCTTGGAGACAGGTTTTAATACATCCTAACTCGCCGAGAGCAACAGAGTAATGGGTGTTTCATCCATGAAGTGCAACCTTTAACCCCCATTGCGCAGTTCACTAGAAACATCTTCGATGTCCTCTTTCTCTCTCAGTGTAGTTGCCTCGTGTCCCCGTGTTCTAGTTATAAAATAATGTATGTTTAATATTACTTGTATGCTTTAAATTATAAAATGTCCTTAATATTCATTAATTTTAGTATAAAATTATTTTCTTAGTATTGAAAATACAGTGAATTCTTCGACATTCTTTTCCCTGTTTTCCTTGCAGTTTTTCTTTCTTTCTTTCTATTTTGATGGGTAAGTTATATAAATAAACGTATATTAATTTTAAAAAAGGAGTGAATAATTACTTTTTTTAATATATATTGTGTTTATGAATATGAAATTTCTTTTATGTCGTTTATAAAATATACTAAAAGATGAACCTCTGTATAACGAATTTTCCATAAAACCAACTTTTTTCCAGGATTTAGCGACTCCGCTATATAGAGGTCTGAATGCATTTACATTACAGATGTATTTATTAAAGTATTCTACATAAGTATAGAAAAAGAACAAACTAATACTGTTACAAAAACACGGATAATTGTAATAATTTTTACTGTGTAAATCTAAATTAAATTTCCCTAAAATTTTAAAATCTCAAGATCTTTATTTTAATAAAACTTTTAAATTTGAACTTTCGTAGAATTAGCTCAACAGATTAAAATAACATTCAGGAAAAAAAATTAAAGTTAAAAATCGACTACCAGAAGAGATGTATACTTGTATGCAATTACTAATTATCAACTTATGCTCATCATACAGATATCCAAAATTTAAAAAATAAATTTAGAATTATCTTTTTTTTATTTTATTTTTAGCTGATGAATGTTAATTTGAAACATACTTTTAATTTTATAACAGACACAAAATAAAATATTATTGTGTGTGTGTGCATACACGCATTAAAATAAAAACTCATTTGAAATTAAGCTAGATTAAGATTATACTGTGTAGAATATTACACATTTTGAAGGTAATCATTTGTTGAAAGTAATCAATTACAGAGTATGCTCAAAAGAATTATTCTGAAATGTATTTGGAATTAATGAATTTTTTTCGTAAAAGAAGTATTTTCCCAAATTAATTACATTGGTTAACTCGCTGTTCCACTAAAGTTAAAGATTCTCTTTTATTTTTATCTAAGCATTTAATATTAAAGGAATTTAAGTATAAAAAAGCTCAAATATTGAAAAATGATTATGAAATTGCGTTTTTTATAAATTTTTTTCTAAATATTTATGATATAAATATACATTTACACATTATTATTTTTATTTATTTAACTTATAACATAGTCTAACTTTTCGTCTGTTGGATGAATTCTTTTCAGTAATAAATAATTAATTTCAGCAAAATTTTATTTTGTAAATAATCCCATTAAAAAAATTATGTTTCACTGCACAAAAACGTTTTAAAAAATATTGGTTCGTAAAGATAGTCTTTTCAATAGATTTCTTTCGAATTGTTAACTTTACAATCTTTTCAAAACAGTTTTCAATGAACAATTTTAATGCATGGGTTTTATTTCTTAATTAATTTTAACTTGTATTTTGGAACTAACAAGTTTCATTCTTTTTTTTTCGAATACAATTTTTCTTTCAAGTGTTCTAAAGTATGCAGAGCATTCCATAAAAAATATTCTTTAAGTTTTCACTTCATTCAAATTCAATGCTTCGCAGATTATTTTTGTTCCATTCATTATCCATATGCAAGCTTTAAAACTGAATTACCCGTTTAAAAAACATCTATCTTTTAGGTTTGTACTTATAAGGGTATTAGAAATAAAAGAACACGATATAAATGTGAATTAAAACTGCTGAAGCACATTCAAAAATTGCTTATGTCATTTTGTGTTTGTACCTTGCAAAAAAGTAGAAAGTTTGTTTTTGACGTTAATGTGATCCAATAAACGGAGACGCGTGTTCATTATTTTTCTCAAAGTAAATTAATGATATTTTAATGAAAGCCAAGTAATAAGTAATTCTTAAGAAATTTATTTATTAACGCTATTGTTGAAACTGAAAAAAGTATTTTTATGCCTACTTTTGTGTGATTTTTTTATTTCAAATGTGACTTCCCCGCGTTTCAGACGCTGTAAATAAACTTGAATAACAGTTTTTAAAAAAGAACTCTTTAAGGAGAATACATTACTCATTTATATTATTTTTCCGAAAAGGTGATTATTACGAAACCTGACAATTCCTAATATGAAAAACGTTTGAGAAAAGAGTCTAAAATAAATGAGTTCCTCTTTCTAAATCGAGACAAAAAACTCGGTATTTTTCTATTTTGGGTGTTTAAACGATAAAATCGCCAAAAACGATACAACCGACGCCAAACGGAATGCTCCCACTGGTAACCTTTAACCACCACATTTTTAAAACAAGGGGTTTCTTATATATCAGTGTCTTTTTTTTCAAAGTACATCACAAATAGATGAAAAACCAATGTGAACAAATATTTATTAATATTTTTATGTGTATACTGTGTATTGTCGTCAATAACGTAAACTTGTCAAGATTCGCACCAGCGAACAGAGAACTATCCAAAACTTATTTATTTTTTATAAGCGGATTTACTTAAGAAATAATTTATAGAGCATTATACCAAAAAACATTAAAATGCTGAACATTACAAATATGAAAGCTAACTTCGTGCACAATCGAATGTTTACAGTTGCATGTTTAATACGATAAAAATATTTATTTTTCTTCAGAAAGAGAATAAAGGAGAAAGAATCCGATGCCACCCATCCAGTAGAGTGGTTAGTGATTCTGACTGGTGTGCAATAGAGCCTGGGTACGAATTCTGGAGAAGGTATGGATGTTTTTAATTGTAGAGTGCTTGTGCAGCACGGAGACATTCTAAATATTCATTGGTTGGTGGAAAGGAAAAAAGAATGAGAAGTCCCAAACATTCTCTACGTTGTTCTCCCTCAAAATTGGAATGAAACCCGAACCAAATCGTACTGACAGGTTGTATGGTGCACAAAGCTAAGGAAAACGTAAGAAACTAGACCCTTACCAAGATAATTTTCGTATACTTCGACATGTCACGATTTATTAGGTGACTATAGCAACAACAGCAACATGAAAACGTTAAATCTCGTGAACACATCTCTTTTAATTACACTCATGTAAATAAATTAAAGATGATGCAAGTTCAGGCAAAGAAAGAGTCAGAAGAGCTAAACAAATAGGATTTATTTGCTAGGCCTTTTTATTAAACAAAAGGTAAAGAGCAAAAAAGATGCTATATGTTTGATATCATTAGTAAAAATTGCGTTTTTGCTCCCTGGAGCAAATTACAAAAAACATATACTTACACAAAAACCAAATTACATGCTTGGTATGATGGTTAATACATTGTGTGTCTCTCCGGTGATACAATATCGTCCGCACAACGCTTAGGCATCCTGAGTATCAAATTATAGATCTGATCTTGTGGAATATTACACCACTTATCAAGCAATGTTCTTCGAAGTTCCGGTAGACGTGTAGGAAGTGGTTGGTTGGCTGGCCACATATGCTCTTTTGAGTTCAAGTCCGGTGAGAATGCTGACCAGTCCATAAGGGTCATATCCTTCGATTGGAGGCATTCGTTTATGATGTTTGCACTATGAGGACGGGCGTTTTCATCTATAAACCCAAATTCTGCGCCCATGGCGCCCGAAACAAACGTACATGTTGTTACAGTATGATGTCCCGATAGATTTGGCCTGTCATGGTTCCAATTTGAACATGCAGGTCAGTTCTGGAACCCAGAATAATTCCACTCCAAACGAGCAATCTTGCACCACCGAAACAATGTCATTCAACTATGTTCTTTTGGTGGTAACGGGTACTTGGCATTCCCCATATGAAAATCCGGCGAGAATTAGACTGCAAGATAATCCTGGATTCGTCTGAAAACATCACACAAGCCCATTTTTGCAGTGTCCGCAGGGCATGCTCTCCACTCCAAGCAAACCGCATGCGACAGTGAGTTGCAGTAAGTCGAACACATCTGACAGGTCTACGAGCATATAGATCAATCTGCCCTAAGCATTTGTACATGGTCTTCTTTGAAATTGTCGTACCAGTGGCTGAAGAGAGCTGACGAGACTGGTCTGATGCTATGCTCTGTCTATTTCTTTTGGTAGTATCTGCCAAACGCCGGTTTTCCTTCGGTATTGTAATCTGGGGGCGACTTGTGCTGTAACGTCTACTTACATTACCATTATTTTGGAATCGTTGCCGAAGTCTGGAGATAACTCTAAGGGCGATTCCAAGTTCCTCTGATACTTCCAGCTGAGTACGTCCAATCTCCGGACGGCCGAAAATTCTACCAAGTAAAAAATCATCCAAATGCTTTTTTTTTGTGTCATAACTATACGGTTACGGCACAGAAAGAATTATAAAAAGCTTGCGAGCAAAAAATTTATTTATTTTTCTGCGTGCTCTATATATATATATATATATATATATATATATATCACTTTTACACTCTCGTTCTTGTGACGTACTATCGGTGTCATCTGGTGGCTTATTACCATTTGCATATGATTCTTGAAGATGTGTGTAATCATTTTACGGATGATATAGTTATATATATTTTAGAATTCAATTTCCACGTGATTCTGAATTATACTTAATCTATCGACATGAGTGTATTTAACGCTATTGATAAATCTTTAAAACAATCGACTGATTCGATCAACTTATGTAAGTATTTTAATTAAGAGCCTAGAAATTAATTAACATCAAATTATTGAGCAGGAATAAAATTTAAAAACAGGAACTTAAGTATTTTTTAAGAATATTTTAGGAGATAGTTTTAAGTAAAATGTTAAAAGAAATGAAGAGTAATAATTTTTTAAATCTCTTATTTCATTTAACAGGCAGATTACACGAATAAATAACAGTATATATGTTATGTACACGCGTTCAAAATTAATAGAGTTTGTATTTTTTGTCAAGTTTCATCAAAAGAATTAAATCACAAATGTAAAAATACTGCTTCAAAACAAAATTCGAATCTTGTACTTCAAATACGTTTCCGTATACGTGTTAGAGGGCTGATCTATTCGAGTAATAGGATTTACAAAACTACACGTGCTAAAATTAGCATTTCCTGCGCTATCACACCTCGTTGAATTTCTTGGTGTTTTTTGCCACGATCTCTCGGTTAAGTTAGAAATTAAACATTAAAAATAAGTAACATCCAACGTTTATATGAGGGAAGGAGGTGACGAATGGTATATAAACTAGAAGCAGATCAGTTCGAAATTCAGATTTGTAGAAAACTCATTTTAAAATCCAACATCATGTTCCAGTGATAGAAACAATTTCTAGATACCAGATCCATCGAGAGAAAGCTTGGGAAAGCTGGGAAACTGCCAGAAAAGTTCACCTTTCATCCATTTCAGCGAGGCATAACATGAATTGCATGTGGCCACAGGATCCGAAATTTCAAGGGTGCCTGCTTCCAGAAAACTTCATAAGAATGGATTGTTTGCAAGAAGACTTGTTGTTTGTATCCTGTTCAGGATAATCGTTTAAAATGGTGCAGGGATCATAGAGATTGGAGCATGGATCAATAAACAACATTTTTTTCACTGATTAGTCTCGTTTCAGCCTAACCAGAGATTCTCGTAGCACATTCATATAAGGAGAACCAGGGACCAAGCTACCTGCCTTCTAATGTCCAAAATATCGACAATTACTACAACGGATGTTTCATAGCCAGTACAAGCATCAGGTTGAAAAACCACACTACTCCCTATATCTTTGAAAGAGATACTGTGACTGCTGCAAGGTGTAGTGATGAGACCTTGGAGCTCCATGTTCACCTTTTCAAGGGCGCAGTTTGCCTTAATTTCATTTTAATAGATGACAATACTAAGTCACATATGTCATCAACTCAGCGAATTTGTGGAAAATGAGGATATTCGTTAGATGGATAAGCCAAGCAGATCTCCAAACCTCAACCCTAAAGAGCATGACTGGGACGTTCTGAGGGCGGTAATTACAACTCGCAAGCCCCCACAGAGAATCGTTCAAGCCCTAAAAACAGCGTTGCTAAACTAGTGGGTCACTTGATTCCAGCATGAAATCACGAGATGAGGCGGATATATCTGTAAGAGTGGATTATATCCCCTATTAGCCTTTTGTTTTTCTTTCTATTTTCAACCGCTGTTTCATTCCTTCCGTCTCTTAAAAGTGTTACGCGCGACCATGTATGTGTATTATAACCTCTGAATCGTTAATTTATTTTATATTTTTTATTTTATTTATTTATTTATTTTTATTTACTATTACAATTCCTATGTACAAGCAATTTTCATTAAACGTGTCCAGTAGTTCTAGAGATAATTGATCAAATATAAACATTCTCTTAATTTTGAACACCTGTGTAAATACACAACTGTTTTTCTTAATAGTCTATTGGAATTTATATATTCTGCATATTTATTACGATATTAAATTTAAGTATAGAAAAAAATATATTCAAGAGACAAGAAACATTGAAATTTAATATATGATGTTTTAAAAATTAATTATATGTTGAATTGATCTTTCATGTACGTTTTTTTTTTTAATTTAAAAAAACATATTTGGAAACCTCTTACACTATTATGTTATCAAAATTTGGAAGCAGTCTTACAAAAATTTATTGGTAAATTTTAAGAAGGATTCAATCAATTAATTTACTTTTAAAAACTTAATCTTAGAATACAGATTGGAACAATTTAATGGTTTTATTATGTTTCCAAAATTAAAATATTGATAAAAAAAACCATTGAATAATATATCTGATGTTTTCGTACAGCTTGTTTAAAAATATATGTATAAAAACTTTAAAAACAATTATGAAGTAAAATTCCTAATTAAGTTAAAAATTATTTGATACAAAAACTTTTTTAAATACGGTGTGTTTTAATAAAAAATAAAAAAAATACAGAAAAGAACGTACTTTGTGTCTTAACCTCAATCTACTTTTTCGGACAATTTTGCTTAAAAATATATTATCATTTAATAATACCTTTAATATAATACATTGTTCCTTTTAACTTTTATAACATCTCTTTAAGTTTTGTTTTGCTTTAAAATGAATTTTACAAAGAAATATTCAAAATATTATATTTAATAAATATATTCGTACCAAGGCGTTTTTATCAGAGGATTTAACTGAAGAAAACATTCGGGACTCCAATTAAGTTATATTTTTCTCAATCTCATTTTGTTATTTTCAGTAATTTAATTTTAATTAATGTTTACTTTTTTTATTTTTAAATTTGCTGTTATTAATTTTTTGAGCTTTATACTCACAGAACATTCTATTAATTTTTCTACCTATTGTATTTCAATAATGTCTTTTTTTTTGCAGTGCATTAATAATCTGTTTAAGATTTAGTACTCAAATTATTAAAATATTAGATTTTGAACTAATGTTTCTATTCATGTATGAGTTTTTTTTTTTTTTTTCATATATAATTTTTACATTTAATTTTCTTAATTTTCTTATACATTTCAAATTTAATATCTCAAAGGATCAACTTAATATTTACTATATACATATTTAATAGTAATAAAAACACTTAAAATATTATTCAATGAAAAAAAAATCTTTGTTTTCTCTGACCAGTGAAGAGTAATAACAAAAAAATTTGAGCTTACCCAGAATTGATCAGATCATAGTGCGCTTCTCTTGGATCTAAGTAACTGTCTTGATGGATCTAAGTGACTGTCTTGATGGATCTAAGTAACAGTCTTACATGGTTGGTATGAGGGTTTACAAATTGCATGTCTCCCATACAATGAAATACAGTCCGTACAAACTCCTAGGCATGCTGAGTATCAAATTATCGAGCTGATCTTGGGAAACATTATTTCCCTCAGCAAACAATGCTCTGTAGGAGTATCAGTACATGTGAAGGAGGTATGGTTGACGGGATGTAACTCCTCAGTCAAGCATGTCCCGCATATGTTCTATCGAATTCAAATCAGGTAAGAATGGTGGCCATTCCATACGGGTATTATCCTCAGAATAAAGGCATTCATTTATGATGTTTTCTCGATAAGGACGGGCGTTGTCATCCATAATCCCAAATTCTGTGCTCATGGCATCCCTAAACAAACGTGCATGTTATTTCAGAACGATGTCCCGATAGATCTGGCGTGCCATAGTTCCGATTTGAACATACAGTTTTGTTCTGGAGTCCAGTATAATCCCAACCAAACGAGCAATCCTGCACTCCTTTAAATATGCCGTTCAATGTAGTCTTGATAGTAACGGGAACCTAGCGTTCTTCATAAAAAAAAACCCGACGTGAATCAGGCTGCAAGCATATGTCTTAAATCCATTGGGACGATGTCCAAATTGCATATTATCTACTCCAGGCTAACTGCTGGTGACAGTGAGTTGCCGTGAATGGAATACATCTGGCAGGTCAGCGAGTACATAGACTAATATGTCTCAAATTTCTGAATACGGTTTGTTTTTAAACTGTAGTAATCATGGCGGCAGCTAGCTGACGAGCCAGGTCAATCGCTATGCTTCGTCTGCTTCTTTTGGAAGTTACTACTAAATATCAGTCTTCATTCGGCTTTGCAACTGGGGAGCAACCTGAACTTATACGTATACTGACATGTACGACATTTTGAATCATTGTTAAAGCATATTTTGGGCAATTCTAAGTTCTTCCGATGCTTCCATCTGAATATACCCCCCTTCTAGGCGTTCTAAGTAAAAAAATCATCCACATGCATCCCCTGAGTCATAGATATTAGGTTAGGCACTGAGCGGCCTAACCGAACAATGTGAAAAATTTTGTGCTTGTCAACAATTTTACTTCTTTGCCACCATTCTTTAGACGTCTCTTTCTTACATTCTCGTCATTGTGGCTTACCATCGGCATCATCTGGTGGCTTCCTGCAATTTTCATATTATTCTTGAATGTGCGAGTTATAATTCTGCAGGTGAAATTTTTATTCTCAAGTTCAATTTCCGTGTTATTCTGAATTATCCATAATTTATGAAAATGAGTGTTTTTAACACCACATATATATTTTAGCATTATAGACCACTTAAATTTTGCAAAAATCTTGGAAGAAATAAGCAAAAAGTGCAAATACGAACAAGAAATTGAAATATATTACAATTATTAAAATTACTTTCATAATAATTTGGAGAATTTTATATTATCAAACTGAATGATATTACCATTCTTTTATTTCAATTGGATAATAATCTGCTTCTAAATAAACATTTCTGCCGCACAATTCTTCTTGTGCGAGATATAGGCGCAATTGCAAGTTCAAAAAATCATTTCATTTAATATTTTCCCTATTATTTTTAAGAATACTTTAACGTTAGCGAAATATAATTATAAATTATTGATGAACTAATAATTTAATTGATTAAGTATTCATTTGTTTTTAATGTGAAATATATAAAGTTTTTTTTTCCTTTTATCTGAAATTACCTCCGCAAATATTTATTACTTTCAGTAAAGTTTCGATTCAAATTAAAGAACTAGGTCATTTATCCTAAGGCAAATATCATAATGAACAATTCCTTTTAAAAATGACCTTTCACAATGAGTTTCTTTTGCTGAGTCAATGACAACAAAAAGGTTCGCTACAAAACAATTTTTATTAAATGTTTTTTATTTTCAATAAATACCGTTCTTTAATTAATATTAAATATATGTTTTAAAAATTAGAACTTCGCTTTATTTATCCATTGATATTTTTTTTAAAAAGTTTTTTCCCCTCGACTCAAAAGTATGCGGACCATTTTGATTAAAAAAAATGTTACGTGTATTCACTTCAATTTATTTAAATTAAATATGCCGCAGATTATTATTTCCTTCCATTTATTTCGAAAACATTACCTTCTAAATGAATTCTGCGTTGAAAAAAAATTCTTTAGAATTCTGTTTATGAAGCGTGGCAACAATAAAAATATGCGAAGAGAAATTAAATTAATATTTCGAAAAAGTAAACATACAAGATGTGTATACCGTCGAATGAGTTTGTCCTTTTATGGTGCAAACAAAAAAGAGGAAATATGGTTTTGACATTAATGATGCTTTTAAATCAATGAAGACGTAGGCTGTTTTTCAATGCAATTCAATGATATTTTAATGAATGTCAGGTTATAAATAACTGCTTGGAGTTTTGTTAATTAATAAAAGTGTAACAGAAAAGTATTTTATTTGTCATTCTTTCTTTTTATCTAATCAGTTTTTCAAAAGAATACTTCTTGTTTCTAGAACAATATGGTCTACAACTCTTTATAGTTATTGTCTTAGACATTATATGTATTTATAAATAGAATCTTAATTATTGTAATTCTGTTGTGGAACGAAATATTAAAAATGGAGATCTGGTGGGACATTCTTTAAAAGAATATCCAAAATAAGGATTACTTCATTTCATTCAAATAAACGAAATATTTTATTATTTTGAATATTCTTCTTTGCTCGATTGATTGAGCTGAATATTAATAATTGAATTATAATTTTTTTAGATTAAAATGTCAAAAACAACAGCGCGAAACACGAGAATACCCTACCTCCAAGAATACAATTTATCAGTTTTTCATATTTTTAAATTTAATTTACAGATCGTATAGTACTTTTTTTCGATTAAGTTTTCAACAAATTCTTTGATGCTCATTCTTTGTTAATTCATAATAAGGTAGACAAACATCAAGAAATAATTTATTTTTTCTATGAAAGGAAATAAGTTAAATGTGTAGTTTTGTTTTCATACATAATTTCAATATTGTATTGATTCTACCACATTGTTGGGCTCAGGCCCCAAAAAAAATCAGCCATTTTTGCATTACCTCCTCCTCATATTGGTTGAGGTGAAGATCTCGCTATTCTCTTAGGTATCCTGGGGATACCTAAGAATCCGAACGCAGGTGGGATTAGAATAAACACTAAATTCACAAGAAATAAAATACAAACTATTCACAAGAATTCACTTTTGTTACTTTTAAGTTAAACACGATTACAAAATATGTAAACAAGACAATGGATGCAATAAATAGTGAGCAATTATCTTTTTATTGAGATGTAACCTCAAAAAACGCTCACGGAAAGTCTTCCAATATATTTCAATGACTAAACAACTATAATACCGAGCTCCAATTCAGGAACAAGTTATTACAATTTAGGAAGAACTATCATCTTACGGGCTATTTAAATTCCCTTTAGTTGTGACGTTAATTTTTGTGTGGTGTTAAGTTGTTCTGTCTCAAAATGTCAATTTGAACGGATCAGAAAAACCCGAATTAAGGAGATCAGAACCAGCGGATAACCCATTATTACAGATCTTTTAAATTTTCCTTATTAACTCCAAGTTAAATATATTTTTCATTAATAATCTCCAATTTTAATGTGCAGGTATTTAAAACCTGAAATGTTTTAAAACAAAACATGCAATTTTCATCCAAAACTGTGTGTGAAATCCTTCTCTAAAACTATATTACTAGTTTGCACATATAAAGGGTTCATACAATCGTTCAGGTCGTAAAATTGCCATGAAGACAATATTGCTTTTTAAAAGAACCGTTTTATTAGTACCATTTTGGTAATGATATTACGATTGTCATACGAATTTTAAACTGTCCATTCCAAGAGAGTCAAACAGAACGATATGCCAAATCCCCCAGGGAACTCCGGACTCTAGCATCCGAAATGACTGAATTTTGTCTTTTTGTCCTTGCGGAGTAATATTGTCATTTCGCATATTCTTAAGCCAAGAACCTTGAATCTTTTAACGTTAGTCAAACGTTTCGCATGGGCAGTAACGTGGATTCTCAGCAAAAAAGTGACCATTCACCAGTCTAGGAGAGATAGACGCTCATATAGAAGTGCGTTGAATGGCGATTACAGGTGGAAGTGCGATATCAGAATTCGTCTTATTAGAAGAACCATTACTATAATGGACTTAGATATATCGCAGAGACACGACCGCCTACCGCTTGCCAAAAATGGCGCTAAAAAGGGCACTCATTATTCTATTGTGATAACCTGAGATTCCCTTGCTGATATCTTCATTCCCAGCAATCCTACACCGAGATTTGAGGAAGAATACTTCAATTGCTCTAATAATTCTTCATAATTACCAACTTTACAAATGGTATTTAAATTTTTTGAAAACTTAACATGAATCTTTTTACAGATATTCAATTGTATAACTTAAATTCATTTATTTAAAACTTAATAATTTCATTTCATTTGTACTTGTTGATTTTCGTCAATAGTATAATTAGGTCATTTAAAGTTAATTTTTCTTTATGCGTTGTACTTAAGCGTCCATTGCTTTTCTGGTAATGATCCCCTCTACTTTCTATGGTAATGATTAAAAAAAATAATAAATAAAAAGTAAAAAAACACATTCAATTTTTCTTAGGAGTTTTAAAAAATTATATCATTCTTTCCTTCTTTATTTTCATTTGCTATATGCTCTTTGCTTTTCATTTGCTATATTTTTTAAATAAATCATACATAGAAAAACTAAATATATGAAAAGCTATACTTGGAATAACTAAAGTATTATGTGTTTATAAAAAATTAAGAACTAATTATACTTAATTAGCGTAATTAAATAATTGGCATTATTAATTCTTTACTGATGAAATTAAAGTAATTTATTCTCCTAAAAAATAGCCGCCATCTTAATCAACATATCCATAAATTTATATGTACTCGTATTTCTCAAAAACTTAAGCCTTTGGACTTGATTTCTTGTTTTTTGTTTCATTTTTGAATTATCCTTACCAGTTAAACATTAGCCTAACGTGGCGGCCAGTAAACGCGATATTTGGCGAAAAAGAATCGGTTTCAAAAATAAAATCCAAGACATATATATATATATATATATATATACGAGGATTGGGGCAAAAGTCCTGGCAACTATTTTTTTTTCTTGAAGATACCTGTCCGGTTGGAAAATGTGACATATACAGACGGAAGGACAAGGTGTTAACTACTTGTGTGGACACTGAATAGCACTGAAATATTGTAACACACTAATTTATTACGGTAGTATATACAGGGCAATATGGCCTTCACTGTAGAAATGAATGACAACACAGTACACATAAAGTTGACATGACAAACCTGGGACTAAAAACCCTCAATGTAGTCTTCCGCTACTGTCATTACACGCTGCCAATGAAGTGGGAGGCGCTGAATACCATCAGCCTCAGCATTTGCCGCACCATGTGTGAATCGGGTCACCTGTTGGCGCAAAGCATTAGCAATGTCCTCTCGTGTTGCAAACCGCCTACCACGTATTGGTTCCTTAATCTTGGGATTGTGATCAAAGTCACAGGGCGAATTTCTTCCTCGGAGAACGACTATTTTGATGTAAGCGCGCTGCTCAGCACGGGTTACTTTCATCTCACACACGACACTCACCAACTGACTAATTTCACAGCCCTTGCTTCACTACTACCAGCTATCACAGAGACATCCGTTGTTCTGCAAACACAACATGCCTGCAGAACTTCTACACGGTACATATACGTTTGTAATCCGTTCACATATCTACAAGAAAAAAAAAACAGTTGCCATGACTTATGCCCCAACTTTTGTATATATATATATATATAAATGATAAAAAACAGCCCATGTAACAAAACAAAAAAAATTCTGAAAAAAAAAATTAAAGGAAACCAAAAAAATTTCAAATGAAGAATACAAAAAATAAATAAAAGTTACAGTATAGAAAGAGGGTATAATGATTTAAAATAGATGTAAACTAGTTGAATAAGACGACCTTCAAATAAAAAACGTTTAAAGTATTAATATTTTACAAGCTTTTATTTAGTTTCACCTGTCCCGTTGTCGGTCTGTAATCAAATCTTGCAAGTTCAATTTGATCCACTTCCCGGTTTCCGATTGAGCTGAAATTTTGTATACATGTTTAGTTTGGATGGCAATATATGTTTTTATTATTCCTATTTCGATATCGCAATTAGGTAAAAAGATATTAAGTGAAGTAATTTGTTCGGGTAGAATCTTGCAACTCAATTTTGAAGCTGATGTCTTCAACCGATTGAGCTAAAATTTTGTATACCCGTTTAGTTTGGATGACAATACATTTTTTGACCATTTATATTCCGATATTGCAATCAGTTAAAAAGATATTAATTAAAAACCTTTTACCCATGTTAGCTTTTTATTTTGCCTAGCATCTTATCAGATTGAGCTTAAAAAGGTTCCGATTTTTCGATCTGTTTTAAAAACCCATCTTAATCTTTCTGTCAAACTGAGACAAAAATAATTACATAATCGGGAAGATCATTTATTTTGTCACTATACGGTGTAATTCTTTAAAAAAAAATAATGATATTTTCTATTTTTTACGATGTTTTCTAAAATGCGTCAAAATCTATGCATTTTCGTGAATATGATTTCTAAATCGTTTCGTAAGAATTTTTTTTTCATCTTAATGAATCGTTATTCTGCACTAAAGAAGTTCAGGCTTTTCTCTTTTAAAATCAATCATTAAAAAAAACCCGAAAACTTTTTCTTACGATTTTTTAAGAAATACTTACATTTTTAATAAAACATTTAAAAACTTCGTAATTTTTAAAGATAATCGTTCGAAACTTTTTTTTCATTTGTAGAATAGTATTATCCAAATTCTGCACTAAGATTTAAAAAATTGGTTTAATTACGGATTTAAAAATTTTTTTGTGTTTTTCGTTTTTAATATAGTATTATAGTAAAAATAAATGTGTTTTAATATTTTGATTAATTTTGCTTTGTCCAATATTTTTTGGTCTTATAGTGTTTATCCCCGTCCCCCATTATTCTTTTGTTGCGGCTCGAGTGAAATTTGTATCATATGTACGTGGCCCGGCGGGAAAAAAGATTGAGTACCCCTGAGTTAGCCTGTTCAAAATTACCCGCAAACGACCTTGCAACAATGATGCGCTGAATGAAATAAATAGACTAAAAAACCTGTCTAGCGATAACTAAAAAGTTATAAATAAATTAAAAGTAAAGAAACTTTTTTAAAAACAAGATTTTATTTAAATGCTCTAAGAAAAATAAAATAAACATTTATTTTAAAAATGTTTTTGCTTTCAACTTATAATGTCATTACACAATTTATGATATAAAAGCTTGTCGCGAGATTTATCTGTGTAGATAAACAAGCAAATTAAATAACTTAATCTGATTGATTTTAATTTTTAAAATTTTCAAACTAAGTAAATACGAGTACTTAAATCTCACGACAAGCTGTTATATCATAAATTGTGTAATGACGTTATAAGTTGATAGCAAAAAAAATTTTAAAAGGAAAAGTTTATTTTATTCTTTTTAGAGCATTTAAATAAAAGCTTGTTTTTAAAAAAGTTTTTTCACTTTTAATTTATAACACTTTTCTCTTAAAATGAGTGTTCTTTTTTTCATATCAACAAAATGTAATATTATATAGTCGTATTTGAAATTATATTTAAAAGGATGCTTATTTTTTGGGAAGTATTTTATGAGAAATTGAATGATATATATAAATTTGATTGAGGAAAATAGAAACATTAATAATTCCACTTAAGTTAAGTTTTTAGATGTATTCTCTCTCTCTCAAATACAATTACTCAGAACCAAAGCATCATAATACGCTTATAAATATCCATTGAATGCATTCATTTTCTGACATAGCTTTTAAAAAATATATCAGTTTTTCATCTTCTAAAAAGAATTTTAACGTAAATTAATGTATTATGCATGGCCCTAAATTAAATTAGAAAGAAAATATACGTTATTTGCTTCTATTGCATCTGAAATGAAATACAATTCTTGTAAGCAATGCAACATAACAATTATTAGAGCAAATTCAATACATTTTAAATGCGCATATGATACAACTTTTTATCTTAATTGATACATTTAACTGAATCTCCATTTTGTATTGCGCTTAAAAGATATACATCGTTAAAAGTACTTTCATACTTTCACTTACCTATTCTTTTTTTAACTGAAGAATATTTATTCAGTTTTTTTAGACATTTAATCTATTAAATTGATTTCCATTATTTCAAACTTTAAATATAGTAATGTATTCTAAGAATAACCCAAATGCTAACATTTGAAAAAATATATGAATTTTTTTTAGAAGGAAAATAAAAAAAAAGAATTTTTAATCACAAAAAGTTAGAAAAAAAGTTATTTTCCCTTTAGGTAATTTCAATTAAATTCGTATTTATTTTTTATATCTAATGTACATTAAATGCTTGATTTTTAGTAGAAAAATACACTCAAATATCCATTAATGTCATTAGTTTAAATTGCAACAAACGAATTTAATAGCCTTTTAATCCTAGCTACTTTTTTACAACTGTTTTTCTATAAATTTTTATTTTATGCTTCAACATTTAGAGTATTATCTGTGGGGATATGTAGAAAAAAGTATATCTTTTCAGGAGTTTGCAAAATATGTGAGTGTAAGTCATGAGACCTTTTTTTTTCTACACTTTAGCAACTGATATATGTATTTTTGTTTTTTGTCCATAATATGATAGGGTATCAAAAAGTTTTAATTATAGCTAAAAATAATCGGGATAGAAACTTAATTTTTATTTGTTATTCTTAAGGTATCCGACTACGTTCGGAACCATGATTTTAAAAAAGAGCATAAAAGGATAATTTCCATGATATTTAGTGTGACTTAGATTAGAATATATGTATAAAATTGTTTTAAGGATATTTTGACTAAAATAGTTATTTAAGGACAATATTTTGGCAAAAAATTAACTTAGAATAATCTTTTTTCAAAATGTTCCCTTTTTATTAAAAATGCTTCTAAAATAATAATATTGTGTGTGTGTGTGCTTATAAAAAGTAAAGATTTCTCCAGAGAGTCTGAACTAGGATTTTTGAAAATTTCACATTATTTTCAGAGTTACCACTCAATGAAATAATTATCGGCGTTTTTTTTTTAAAAATTGCTCCCCTCTGTTGTCGTAAAATATAGATAAACCCACATCTAAGTTATATATTTCAAAAATTCTAGTTAGGCCTCTGTACAGAGGTTTGAGCTATATACAGGTAAAATATTATTATAATAGAAGCATTTTTCGCAAAAGGAGAATATTTTGAAAATGAGTCATTCTATGTTCATTTTTTGTCAAAATATTGTACTTAAATAATTTTTTATTGTAATACTATTCTTAAAACATTTTTATATACATTTTCTAATCTAAGTGACACTAAATATCATAAATATTATCCATTTATACGCTTTTGAAAAATCACGGTTCAGAACGACGTAATCGGATACCTTAAGACCTATCTGCATAATTAACATATAGAGTTATACAATAATTCTTCCAGCCATTTTTACTTCCCTTCAGAAGGTAAATAAATGATTTTTAAGTATTAGTTTTGCTGTTTAGTTTAGTTATGGCGCTTGCTCAAATTTGGAATATCAGAGTATCCAATCACTTGTGAAACAAAAACATCCGCAATGTGTCTGGAAATATTGCTGTACCACAGAGAAGCTCCGACTTTCAAAGAAAAGTGTGTTTTAATCTCAGTATTGGGTTAAGGTATCCGACTACGTTCGTAACATTGATCTTAAAAAAGCGTATCAATGGATAATTATCATGATATTTAGTATCACTTAGATTAGAATACATGTATGAAATTATTTTAATGATATATATTTTGACAAAAAAAATTATTTAAATACAATATTTTGGCAAAAAATTAACTTAGAATAATGTTTTTTCAAAATGTTCTCCTTTCGTGAAAAATGCTTCTGTTATAATAATATTTTGCCTGTATGTAGCTCAGACCTCTCTACAGAGGCTCAAATAGAAGAATTTTTTAAAAATTCACATTATTTTCAGAGTTACCATCAATTTAAATAATTATTGGCGTTTTTTTTTCTTAAAATTGCTCCACTCTGTTGTCGTAAAATATGGATAAACCCACTTCTAAGTTATATATTTCAAAACTTCTAGTTGAGCCTCTGTACAGAGGTCTGAGCTATATATAGGCAAAATATTATTATAATAGAAGCAAATTTCACAAAAGGAGAACATTTGGAAAAAAAAATTATTCTAAGTTAATTTTTTGCCGAAATATTGTATTTAAATAAAAAAAAATTTTGTCAAAATGTCCTTTATACATGTATTCTAACCTAAGTGACACTAAATATCATGAAAAATATCCATGTATGCTCTTTTTAAAAATCACGGTTCCGAGCGTAGTCGGATACCTTAATGGCGGTTGTTAATCTACTAAATTATATAAAAAAAGAATACACTTAAAGTCATATATCTTTTCTGTACTTTTTAAGACATGGTTTGAGTATAGAGTGCGTATAAAAGTTCTACCTCTTTTTTGGATATGCAAATTGGCGATGGAATTAACACAGCAAATGACGTTGTAGTGACCGAAGTCCTTGGTCAATCCAATGTGCGGATGCTTATCATACAAATGCATTGTGTCTCACGCAGTTAATCATCTCGAAAAAAATCTCAGAGGGTATAATATGGAAAGCGAAAAAGAGAGCATTTGAGATATTTTTTTGTTATACGAGTTCGATAAAAAGAGTTCGGCAGCCGCAGCATGTCACAATATTTGTCAAGTTTATGGGGAGGGTGCGATACATGAAAGAACAATTCAATTTTTTCGTAAGGTTAGGGAAGAAGCTGCTAAGATCAGGCTAGAAGTGGGTTGCCATCACATGTTCGAGAAGATGATATTGACCAAGCCATAGGGAACAACCCGTACCCAATAATCGAAGAATTGGCAAAGACCTTCAATGTACACCAGACAACGATCGAGAGATCGTTGATTTACTTGGGTTTTACAAAAAAGTTTAATCGTTTGGTTCCACATAACCTGACAGCTAAGCAGCGGGATGACTGAATTGCAACCTGTGTTTCCTCGCTTTCCCTGTACAAAAATGGCACATTCTTGACACGAATTGTGATAAGAGATGAGAAGTGAGTTATGTAACGTAAGATATCGTAGGGCTGTGAGTAGCCTTTATAATTCCCCTGCATCGACATCGAAAGCTTAAGTTCCTCCCAAGGTGTTATTGATTGTGTGGTGGGATGTGCAGAAAATAATGCACTGGGAGGTCCTGCCACTCGACAAAACCATCAATGCTGCCTTCTACTGTAGAGAATATGCATTCAGATTTGGTAGCAAAGGGGCCAGATTTCGTCAATCGTCGCGGTGTTATCCTTCATCAAGATAACGCCAAGCCATATGTTGCTGTCATTACTCACCAAAAATAAAAACGCTTTCTTTGCGAGGTTTTGCCCCACCCTCCCTATTCTCCTGACTTGGCACTAAATGACTATCACCTGCTTAGGGCGTTGAACAATTCCTTCAGTCAGAAAATCTTTGATGAAATTGATGCTGGGAAAACTGCCATCCAAAATTTTTTTTTCCTTGAAACCACAGAATTTTACAACAATAGGATTCATGTCCTACCAGAAAGGTGGCGGGAGGTCATACATAGCAATGAAGATGATGCCATTCATAGGTAATGTTTTTTTTTGAGCTTATTTCCTCTTCTTTATGGGAATAAAACGGGTAGAATGTTGCACTCACCCGATGTATTTCGCAATGCTATTTTATTTAATAGCTAGATGATTACCGTGTAGGATATGTTTACAATTTGGTTATGAGTTATGAGATGAATTCGCAATTCTTCTATAAAAGGAAAACTGATCAAAAGAGAAATTTGGAAATGACTTATTTGTAATGAAATTGAGCTCTTGGGCCTACACATTTGAAAAATCAAACACCTTGAATCTTCAAAAATTCAAAAGAAACAAACACACATATGTTGGATACGAGCAATAAAGTTAACCCTTTTTACAGAAAAATTAAATTATGAAGCAGAACATAATAGCAAAAAAAAAAAAAAAAAAGCTAGAAATGTTTCCAAATGGGGAAGAATGTGTTAAAACTTACATATTTGAAGAATAACAAGTGAAAGCACTTTTCAAAACAACTGAAAACCATTTAGCCAGGCTAGAAAGAATTTTATATATAAAGTATTCCCTTCTGATGACAATTTGATAGCAAATTTCGAGTTGGTTAGGGATCAATTTCAAAATACTTCAGAAGATCCCTCAAAAGGCAAAGAAGAAATCCCCAAAGACTCAATACATAGAAAGTGGCAAAATCAAACGGCAATTTAGTAATAGGTCACTGATTGGATTTTGAGTAGAGGTGAACGGAGAATTTTTCTGTATTGAAACAAAAGCCTTTTATATAATATTTCTATTTTCAGCATCCTACCTTTGCGAAACCATATTTCTTACAATGTTTGTTTTTAAGGTATCCGACTACATTCAGAACCGTGATTTTAAAAAAGGACATAAATGGATAATTTTCATCATATTTAGTGTCACATAGATTAGAATAAATGTATAAAATTGTTTAAGGAGATTATGACAAAAATAGTTATTTAAATATACAATATTCTAGCAAAAAAAATTAACTTAGAACAACCTTTTTTCGAAATGTTCTCCTTTTATACCTTTATAGTAATAATATTTTGCTTAGATAAAGTAGACTTCTCCTGAGAGTCTGAACTAGAATTTTTGAAAAATTCACATTATTTTCAGAGTTATCACCATTTGAAATAACTATCAGTATTTTTTTCTTAAAATTTATCCCCACTGTTGTTGTAAAATATGCTTAAATTAACTTCTAAGTTATATGTTTTAAAAATTCTAGTTCAGCCTCTGTAAAGAGGTCTGAGCTATATACAGGCAAAATATTATTATAATAGAAGCATTTTTCATAAAAGGAGAATGTTTTGAAAATGGTTCGTTCTGTGTTCCTTTTTTGTCAAAATATTGTACTTAAAAAAATTTTAATTGCAATAACATTCTTAAAAAAATTTTATATACGTTTTCTAATCTAAGTGATACTAAATATCATAAATATTAGCCATTTATACGCTTTTGCAAGATCACGGTTCTGAACGTAGTCCGATGACTTAATGACAAAATACAAATGCCATCGTGTCTATGTATAAGATAAGATATTCCTTCGAAAACCATTGCTCTGCAAGAAAGACTAAGGGGAAGCTCTAAAAATCATTAAAGTTTTTAATCTAACTCTAATAAAACCATTATTAAAGGCATTGTACAGTACAGATAAAATCATGTATCGTATTTACTCGAATCTAAGCCGCATCACCAGTTCTCTACTTATTTTTGAGAAAAATAAAAAAATGTGTAAACGTTCATCAATATCCAATACTGAAAAATAAATAATGATAAATAATAGGAAGTTACTAATTAACTTAACTAACTAGAATTAAAAAATTTCAAATACATACATGAACATATAATTACTCTGACCGTCAATATTATGTTTCGAAAATGATTCGTCACTCTCATTATCACAGCTGACTTCCGAATTCATGCCGTCATCGAAATTTCTTCCCGCGATATTATCTTCCAAACCATCCGATTCATTTATTATGCAACATTGTTTTAAGAGAATGAAGAATTTAAAAGAATAATACAAGACTGTAGAAAATCTAAAAGAAAAAATTATATCATTTTGCTTACGCCATCGACGTATATTTGCTTCATCCGTGTCAAATTTTCAATGCTACTACTCTGTTTCCGTTTATTTCTGCATATAAAATTACATATCTTTTCACACTTGTGTCATAGTGAGCTCGGCTTGAATGTTTTTTCCGAAATATTTGATGGTTAGGTGAAGAAAGCGTATACAAAAATATTTCCCAAATACGAGTAGACAACAATGTTTAGGATAGACTAAATTATTAGAGAGCAAACTACAAAATGAGATAAGTCATCAACAGAAGTGGCCAAAATTGACGGTTGGTTTGTTTGTTATTTATGAAAGGGGGTGAAATTCAATTTCCCCCATCCAACAAATATTTTGCCTTCGATTCTAAACCGCACCCGGTTTTCAGTAGCATTAACACTGAAAAAAATGGTGCGGCTTATATTCGAGTAAATACAGTATATATAAATTCATTACCTTGGCGTAATTTTGAATTTAATTTTATGTCAAAATAAAAGTTTGCTATTTTTTCACACAAAAGGCTATTTATTATTAATATATTTAAACCTTCCAAAGTGTCATCATACCTGTTGAGATTCCTTGGTAAAAGTGACGAATTTGATAAAATTGCAGCGAACACAATCATAATAGATTAATCAGATTATAAAAAGCCGATGGGAAAAAATTAATTGATTTGGTAACCTAATTATATTAATTATTTGTAAAATAGTTTTTTTCTGACTGTTTTAAAATACTTTTTCCTGCGGTCTTCATGAAATGAAATTTATTTTAAATGACTTCCAAATATATACATATATTTCTAATTTGCAAGTTAACTAACGTCTTCTTACACAATTAGTGGAAATTCTTAACTCATTAGTCCTAAATGCTAGTAAGACTCTGGAATATGCATTAATAATTAAATGAGAATTTCCTAGTTCCCTTTTAGGAAGCTTTAAGACTAGTATAAAATATTTAAATTCAGTGAGTTTCAACATTATACAAAATAACAGAAATGTTTAAAGGCACTAAGAACTATATCTTTTAAAATTAAATAATTTAATCCCATGGTAACAGAAGCAATTTTTGAAAAATCGAAACTATACGAAAAACTTTTTTATCAAAGAAGTTTATTTTTCATTAACAAATTTCTCATAAACATTTTTCATTAATGTATTAACACAGTTAATGTGCAACCAAAAAGGTTAGCTTTGCAATTTCTTTTCCAATTAAATGAACAGTATTAAATTTTTATTTACTGACATATTTTTTGTTTGTTTAAGAAGTAATGCTTCAATCTATTTTTTATTTAAAAATTCTTACTAAAAAGATAGTTTGAATTTTAAAAAAAGTCATTGAACCAGATATTTTTATTTTAATAGTAAATATAATTTTTTCAGAATACATTTTTAAAGAGAAGTCTCATTTTTTTCATTCTTTCGAAATCAGGAATAGGTATTCTCACAAATAAAATAATATTGTTTTACGTTACATTTGTATCCTTTTCGAAACTTGACAAATTTCAAGATTACACTTTATACCAGTGCTTCTCAAACTGTGGGGCGCGCCCCCCTAGGGGGGCATGATAACCCTAGGAGGGGGGCGTAAGCATGTTGAAAAGTTAAAAACAAAAGAGTATTAAAAAAATTATTAATTTATTGAAATTAATAAAGAAATTATTATACATTCTGACGTAATTAAAAATTAAAAAAACATTTATACTAATATAATACGTATATAAATTAATCAGTACTGCTCAATGTATTTTATGACTAATTTAACAATACTTAGTTAAGAACAAGTTTACCAAGGAACCAGTGATCTGACAGGCTTGTCATGAATAAAATTGTAGGCAAAAATTAACACATACCTTAAATATTTGTGCCGTTTATAAGTAATCCCTTTATTGCCGATTAGAAGTTACACGATTCGCTCCCCAATGCCACAGTTTTGCACATATGCAAGTGTATGTGGTGTATTGGGGGGGGGGGGAGAAAAGGAATAGATAAGAAAATCCTCTGAAATAAGTAAATCCTTCGCAAACACTCTCAAGGTCCTTTTATTGCATTCCACAAATCCTTCGGAATAATTTTATGGATAGAAAAGATCGTATATATACGTCCGGGGGAATTTATGTGCTGGCTGAGCTAGACGTTTATATACGCCGGTGGCAAGAGGTTAAAGTCATCTTGTATCTTTAGTGTCAAAGTTTCGATATCGAGGCATTGTTATTGTATGGAAGGGGGCGCGATGAAAAGTATGATTGATTATTGGGTCGCAAGTATTGAGAGTTTGAGAATTACTGCTTTATACAGCCTTTGGAAGAATTCTTTTCACTTTTAATGAAAGTATAGACATCAACAATCGACTGGAATTTTTTTTTCACACATTCTCGAATTCTTTGAATTGTAGAGAATCCTTTTATTAGATCCTTTATTCTTCTTTCTTTTCGGGCTTCCTTAATTCTTTGATTTGAGACAAGGTACGCATTGTTAAAATTTATTCTCAAGGTACATAGAAATTGCTATATCTACATCAGATTTAAAAAGTTCGAAAATTATTGTACATTACGTTAAGTATAGAGAAGCAGAAGTTATTTGCTTCGAACAAATTTCGTTATACGAAACTTACCTCAAAATATAAAGAGTAATTTGTGTATTTGTATTTCTTTCTTAATTTCCTGTTCAATTTCAAATATATTTAGGGTACCAGGACAGGCTCGAAGGAGTAAAATGCCAAAAATAAGGCTCTTTGTATATGGGATATATATCTAAAAATTTCTAAAAGAACTTCGATTTCTTGTGCTCTTAATAAAGATATTTTAATCATTCTATAGAAATACAAAAATAATTTTTTAGTTAATTTTTTTTCTGTTTAATTTAAGTTGGACATAATTTTTGAGATTTTATAATACTTGTGTATATGCTTAGGTACCATTTTGTTTAAAAAAAAATTTCTCTTAAATATGTAAAATATTTTTTATACCCATGTATAAAACTATACACAAAATATAGTGAGCCTATGTTTTTAGTAAGATATTAAGTTAGTTTCTTTATGCATGTTAGTTTCTTTATGTTTCTTATGCTTTTCCATTTTTTTATGCATAAAACTATTTTTTTAAAAACTATGCTCTACTTCAACTAAAAAAATAAGTTCACTATATGCACAGGTATCCTGCATAGACGTATAGAAAATTTGGAACTATGTAGTGCAATATTTTTTTAGAAGTGTACCTAAAAGCAAAAAGTTATGCTTTGGAGAGAAAAAGAATAAATTAAATATCTGTGTAGGCGTTTATTTATATTTTTGTCAATAACTTTTTGTCACATTTTAAGGTTGTTTTATCAACAAATTTACAAGATTTATACATTTTTAAATTCAGAAAAATATGCACTTTTTTTTAATACTAAAATTTAAAAATTGATTTTTGATTGTGTTTCATGTCCTGGTTTTCTTAAGCAGAAAAATTTAATCATTTGCTTGTACAGGTGCAAATAATTCAAATATAGAGCGCATTACATTCCTGCTTTTTTACATTTTAAATAAAAAAAAATGGTTCAATTAATAATTAAAGCATCTTTTTTTTATCCCGTACCAAAATTATGAGAATTAACAAGCAAGAATTTTATGAAAGACACAATATAATATGAAAGGAATCATTAATCATTGTGTTAAATTCATTTTTTGATTAATTTTACTGGAAAACGTTTTTACGTGATTTTAAATATACAAGGGACGTTCCGAAAGGAAGTTTTGGCATTATTTTAAGGGAAAGATGGTACACCAGTTATAAAACAAATGTCATAAGAAACCACGTCCGTTGCTAGTATAATGACAAAAGGAACGTCGGCATAAAAAGAATGACGCAATCACAAAGCATCAAAGAAGAAAGAGCAGCAGCTGAGCGGCATGCCTGAGATTATTC
>BMAV01016084.1:86703-97592 GCA_019973955.1 Trichonephila inaurata madagascariensis | reverse complement strand
AAATATGTCTTTTTTATATGTTATTAAATTAATTATTTTACAATTTTATAAAATATTTAATAAGTCTTTTTCAAATAAATTTATTTAATTTCAAAAAGTTTATATTTAAATAATTTTAATAAATTTATTTAAATAATTTCTATAATAAATTAATAATAATTTCAGTAATAAATCATAATTTTAATAATAAACAATAATTTTAATAATAAATTAATAATTTTAATTATAAATTAATAATAATTTTAATTATAAATTAATAATAATTTTAATAATAAATTAATAATATTTCTTATTAATACTAATGCTTAATAATAATTATTTAGTTGTAATAAATAGGGATTAATTTATTATAATAAATAGTGATTAATTAAATATTATAAATATTAATTAATTAATGAGTATAAATACTCATTAATTAATTAGTATAAATACTCATTAATTATTTAGTATAAATAGTGATTAATTAATTATTTTTTATAAATAATAATTAATATACTAGTTTTAATTATTAATAATTTTCATTAATAATTATTTTAAATATTTTTATTTAATAACTATTTTTAATATGTTTAATTAATAATAATTTTAAATAGTTTTAATTAATAATAATTTTTAATAATTTTACTAGTAAAAAATTAAGTTATATATTTTAAATTTTTTTTATTTTGTAAAATTCAAAATAATTACAAAAAATATTATTTAATATTTAATAAACCTTTCATAAATAAATTTATTTAATTTAAAAAAATAATTTAATGAACTGAAGAATAAAAATTGATCGCGTGGAATCGAACCCTAACCTCCAGCATAGAAAGCAGACGATTTACCATTCAAGCTACGAACTCGTTGCAGAAAATTAAAATTTAATTGTATAAAAGCTAAGCATAAATTTCGAAGGCTGACTTCTCCGAATTGACTGGCCATTCGAAGGAATTGCATAGAGGGGTGAACTTTCTAAAAGACTACTTCTATTACACCAAGTCTCGACCTGAAATGAATTTCCTTAGTCGTGCCCTCCCCTTGTAAGATTTAAAATTTCAGAATAAAATGCAAATAAAAACTTGATTGATTTTTTTTTGTTTTTGATTATTTAATCGGTGTGTAATGAAATAAAAAATTATTTAAAAATAAATTTAAAGTATAACTTTTAGAAAAATTAAGTTATGCATATATTTTATAAAATTATCAAACAAAAATTTCAGTAAAACAATATAATATCATAAATGTGTAGAAATAGATTGTTAATTTTTTTGCAACATCATTTTAGGTGTGAAGCATTTAAGTGAAAAATACATTTGATTCTATGATTAGCTCGACTAGTGACGAAATAATAATAATTATTATGACTATCTCTTATTTTTATAGTTAAATAATTTTTTTGTGTATACACTAGTTTAAATTTCAAAAATTATACTATTATCACTATTTTCTTAAGATTTAGGTCCACATAACACAGTTCTAGAAAATGGTAGTGTATAAATTTGAGATAAAATATTAGACCAGTGGTTCTCAAACTTTCACTACTGGCGACCCAATTTTCAATCATAACTTTTATCGCCCCCTCCAAACAATAATAATGTACTGAATGCAATAATATAATGCACTTTGGTGCTAAAGCTACAATACGATCATAATGATAAACTGTACAAATTAACAAGATAAGTATTAAATTTTGTATATGTTACTTTTAAGTAATATACATTTTTATTTTTTTACTTTTTAGTTCTATTCACTATAAAAGCGTGTTTTTTAGTTAACTTTTAAACTCTAATTTATTTTATTATTTTTACTCTATACACAATAAAAATCACAATTCCAGTGAATAATTTAATTAAAAGAAAATATACTTAAATACTTTCAAGGACTTTTCAATTTTTCTGTGATAATTTGGGAAAAAAATCCAATAAAACTAAAGAAAATGTTCCAAATGTGCGTGCCCTTAATAAAGGACATAAATTACAGACACTTTTCCCTAACAATACAGGAACGTTATTTTCCACAAAACTGTTATATTTTGTTGACGTTATTTTAGTTTTGCTGTCGTTTGATGATCTACAAATAGCATTTTGAACATTTTTCTTCCTTGTGTCTTTTTGACAAGGCGAAGTGCTACATCTATGGCTTCATGGTTTTCTTCATAGAGTTCTTTAGGCAGCATTTGAAAATTTCAATTCAACTCAAACGTTTCATGTCTATCGCTTTTCTCCTATTTACTTTCGCTACCTTGATTACCGTAAAATCCGGCGTAACGCGCACCTATACTTTCAAGCTAATTTTTTTAATTTTTAGGTATATTCACCGTATAACGCGCACCCCCTTTTTAACGAAGAAATCTGAAATATTAATATACATTTTTTTTATGTTTTGAAGTAATTTATTCGAGGTATTATCCCAGACTTTGGAAAAAAATAGTATACTTCTAGAACTACAACTGTTGTTGTTCATAAGGCAAGTGGTTTCTTTTAAATAAAAAGTGTTTCGATACATCTAGAAGTAAATTTTTTTTATACCCATCCTTTTTGTTATTTTTAAAGCTATCGTTTTTATACCCGGCGTATAACGCTCACCCTTAATTTTCGATCTTATTCTTTGTGTTCAAAGTGCGCGTTATACGCCGGATTTTACGGTAATATGCATTATTTCAGAGTAGGCTCTTCAATTACTTGAACAGTTTCAACTTCCTTCAATAGAGATCACAGAAGCCCATTTTTTTAATATTTATAATTTAATATATTCATTTACATTTATAAACCATAATAAGTAGTACAACACAGCAATCAAAACCACAAATTGTTCATGGGGGAAAATGCAGAATGTTCATAGAAAATATTTTTGAACAAAAGTGGTCGCGCAGAGAACTCGATCAAAACAAGTACTTTGATTGTAAAAAAAAATATTTGCCACTCTCAAAAAAGAGGCATATTTGTGACAAATTCATTTTATAGTTCCCATTAAGACTCTAATAGGAGGATACGGTCGAGGTCACTATTAACGAGTAAACAGTTTTCCCAGAATTAACGATTTCGTGAGCCTGGGTTGACTCTGCGCCTTAAATGTGTATTCAATTTCAGTTCTAAAAAATAATTATGTAAAACATTTTTCATTATGCATTATATGTTTCATTATGCTCATAAAAATACATCTTGGCCAAATAATCCTTCAAAGTGCTCAATATGCTTATCCATATATCATAAAACTCATTGATAAGAAAGAAAAAGCAACAGAAAAATATTATTTACAACTTTCCTAAAAGAAAAAGAGACGGAGTGAAACATACCAGTAAGTTTGAAGGTCAAATATATGATAATCAAAAGTAGTATTTTAAGGGTTAAAAGAAATGTAGTAAAAAAAATCTCTCATCGTGGGATCACAGCAAAGAAAACAAAATGAGTTTTTTTATTTGGTTATAGGATTAAAGATAGCTACTGAACGTTTGAAGTGGAATCTTTTATTTTTGATGATCACCAGATGATATATATAAATTATATCAATATAAATGTGCATTTTTTATTATGTCAGAAAGCATTTTGTTTTACTTCATTCCAAAAAAATTATTTTTTAAACCTTTTATTTTTAATATGTTTGCGCCCCCCTCGCAGGGTTATGGCACCCCCCCCCAGGTGGTGCGCCCCACAGTTTGAGAAACGCTGTATTAGACTATTAATTTTGCTTTCCTTAAAAGTAGAAACTTAAAATTGAGCTGTATGACTATAAAAAGAAAATAAGGAATGTACTACAATTTTAATTATTCGAAAATATTTTTTTTAAAAAATTTTACTTACGTTTACATTGCATCAAAAGAAACTGAAATTAAATCCAAGTGCATTTGAAAAATCAAGGTTAAGAAACAGCAGTTATAGTATAATTTGACGGAGACGCGGAGAAAATATTTAAGACTGTTAATAATTTATTGAATACGCGTTTTATGTTTTAAAATGTCTTCGCTTGTGTAGTTTCTTAGGGCAATCCTAGTCAAGATTTAAGTCATTACAATTATGTAGGGTGGCTGTTAAGAAATTATTAACGGGAAATATTTTTATTTTATCCAGCATATAGTTCATTTTATAAGCACTTGCATGTTACTTTATCATAATAACTTTCTCATACATTAGTAAATCTTTTGTAAATAAAACAGTTGAATAAATCACTACAGCAAAAAAGTCTTCGAATTTCTGTTTCCTTAATAAAAAGTAAGTTTTCTTTTTGCGTCGCATCATTATAATAATTATAATAACTTCTTTTCTCTCTAAGGTAAGTATGAAGGTAATTATAAAAGACATTTGGAATAAACCTGCTGTACGTTTGCGACAGGAAAAGGCATCTGTTTATTGCTTTTTCCGAGCTCTTTTTCTACTCCTGACCAAACATAAAACTCATTTTATGAGTTCTTCCCACTGCTTAGTTTTAGCAGGTGTCACAAAGTAATATTCAGTATCACCATTTTGTATATCCTTCGAAATTAATGATTAAAATTTTCTTAATAAATTACCCTTAAAAACTTAATTTAAATAAAAAACGAAAAATGTCAGAGATTTAAATATACGAGATGTGGCAAAAAAAAAAAAAAAAAAAAAAGCAGTATAAAAAAAAATTCTTAGTCAATTCCTATTTTCAATCAATGAATAGAAAGTATTTTAGTAATGATTGAAAACTTGAACGATAATATAAATATATAGGGAGAGAGTGAACTATTAGTAGGAATTGAAAAAGCGCATGATTTGTCTGCATTGTTGTAACAATGCACACCCGGTTTGGCTAGTTTTTCTGATTTTAGACGCCAAATTTGTCATTGTTTTAACAGTTACATTGTTTATAACAATGGAGACGAATCTAAGTTGTTGTCAAAAAAGGTAATTAATTTAATTTAATTAATGAATTAATATTCAAAAAAACAGTATTAACATCAAGTGTCATCCACTTCCTTTCTTCTTCAGTGGCACGACAGTCCAGGGTGGACCTTGGTCTTTTCAAGAAGCCTTTTCCAGGCCAGCCTTCTTCTTGCTAGTGTTCTCCAATTCTTAGTTCTCAAAACTAGGAGATCCATATAAGATTTGGCCTGCCCTTTCTTTGTGTGCTAATTGGTCGAGCATTGAAGACTTTTTTAGTGGTGCGGTCTCGTTTTTTCTGATAACGTGATCTACCCATTTAATTCGTTTTTTTTTTTTTTGATGAAGTTAACAATGCCAGATTCCTTATATGATTGATAGTGTTCTAAATTGATTTTTTTGCCATGTTTCATTTTCCCGAATTCCTCCGAAAAGATACTTAAAATCTTCCTTTCGTCGATTCTTATCATGCTCTCATCTGTTCCAGACATAGACCAAGTTTCACATGCATAAGGTAATATTGATCTTAAAAGACTTTTATACAATATAACCTTTGTTTTTCTTTTGATTAAATTTGATTTAAAATATTTTCGTTTTCCACTAAGACATCTACTAGCCATAATAATTCTTTTTTTGATCCACTACAAGTTGAAAAAAATTTATTTGAACTTGATGGGATGAATAGAAAGTATTTTATTAAACATTGAAAAAGTTTGAACAAATAAATATATGTAATAATTCCCTCTAGTATTTTTTTTATTAACTCTTTGTACTAATATTTAAACAAACTTTAACTCTTTGGTTTAAAAATAACACTGTAATCTTAATCGTAATCGGCTAGTCCGAAATCCCTGTCCCACCCATTTTATCCAATCAGAACTACTATTACGTAATAACCACAGCCGATATTAGAGCAAAAATCTTGTGTAATCGCTCTCTTTTGTTTGCTTGCCTTCATCATGTAATCAGCTGGCTGCCGCGCATTCTGCGTTTGTCTTTGCCTGTGTTTGTGCCATGATGTTTGCTTCTTGTTATGTGTAATGCCATCCCTATTTGATCTCTATGTGTTTCCAGATGTGAATAAACTGGATTATTGATATACATGACTGCCTAGTCAATCCCATCATAGAAAATGCATCAACCTACAGTATCATTCATCATAAAACCGGCCATGCCCTACTTTTGGCTCGCCATACAGTAATAACATCCATTCGCCACGTCTTACAATTATTTTTACCATTCAATAGAATTATATTGCAGAAGTATATATACTCTCTCTCTCTCTCTCTCTATTTATATATATATATATAGAGAGAGAGAGAGAGCTAATAGTAGGAATTGAAAAAGATGAGACTGGTCCAATAAATAATTGTACTTACAGAATAAGTTCTCTGTGACAATATCTCCTTCAAAGTAGCTCTCTGAAACATTCCCACATTTCTGTATTCGATGCTGTCATTGTTGATAACAGTTCCAGAACGAGTTTTTTGGAAGTTCTTCAGGAGAGTCTCCATTTTTGCCTGAACTTCTTCAACTCAGGTAAACCCCTTTAAGGGGGCCCGGCACGTCCATAGGAACTCATGTTACATTGCGTAAGTTATGTACCTTTTCCTCAGGAACAACTTACTTCTCATGATTAATGTTTTACAGTAGGTTATGTGTACTATCAATGAAACTTTAACGATGGGTTTGGTCTTTTTATTAAAAATTAAATTAATTATGAATTTTTTAAAAATTGACCAGTTTTTTCTCCTAAAATTTAGTCTAAAAAAGTCGTGTTTAAAACGGTTTGCTAGATATATTTAACTCCCTCCATTAAAATGTGTAAATATGTTAAAAGTTTCTTCGCTGAAAATTTGAGGATTATATAATTAGTAGTTTTCAAGAAAAAGGTACATAAAGTGAAAAATATTACATTTAGAGAAAATAGGCTTTAAAGTAAAAACTTGTAATTTTCTGAGCATTTACTTTTTCAGTACTTTCCAGAAACACTTTAAGCATTTTTTTAACTTTCTGCTCCTACAAAAGACTCTTCTTATTTTCTTTTTTACATTATTTTTAACAATTTTTCCTTTTTTTGGAGATTTCAAGATGCTTTCGTTGGGCCACACGAATCCTACGTCTATCTAGTTTTTTTAAGTATGACACACAGTTATAACTTAGTTCAATATCACAATGTTTTAAGATCATTAATTTTGCTACATGACTCATATTGAACTGTACAATATCCGTATTTACCTCTAATTTTAGATTTGTTTAGTTCCAAAAGTGTAGGACTTGGAATAACTGACCATTTGATGTTTTTAACTGACTCACTTGGGTTTTGGGTCTTTTCTGGTAAACATTTTTTAATAACATAGGATCATCTAAATCTCTAAAAATTGTTTTCATTTTATTCGTTATGATGTATGTGATTATGATCATGGTCCCTTTCGTTAAATTCAGCTTCTGTCTTTTGAAACTTGCACCAGACGTTTATAATCGCAGGACGAAGTCCATGTTGAAGGTTCTTGTTTGAAGATAGAAAACGAAAATAAACATCCCAAATTGTAATTTTTATCCTGCGTAGATCATTGATATTATTTCTTATAGCCATACTATAATATCTTTGAAATTTGATATTAAAGTGTCGATAAGTTGGTTACGACCTCGGTCTTTTTCTATCACTTAACTTTTTTTTTCTCTGTTTCACTTTTAAGATCCAAAAGACGTGTGTGTACCCATACACTTTTGGATTTGCACAATACAATCTAATTTTCTCACTTGAACATCATATGGATTTGCGCTGATCAGAAACTTATGCAAGGGGAAACACAGGTGCTCTTAGCGGAGCTTAGTTGATGCGCGTCAAGCGTAGCTTCATTTAAAAAAATAAATAAAAATACCTCTATTTATCGTTTTTTCTCATGTTATACATTATTTTAAACAAAATTATTTGAACTTTTAGAAAATATAAAAAAGTGAAAATCACTAATTTTTCGAAATTTCATGTCCCGAACCCTCTTAAGCAAGATTTAACTATAGGAAATAATGAAAGAGATTAAAAATGTTCTATAAATCAAATGATGTACACAAATATTAACTTAGGCAATAATGAACGAGTAAAGGACTTTTGTAATTCAATACGTGATTGACGGATTCTTTATTTGCATATTGATTTGCATATACCATTTTTTCCCATCCAAATAAAATATGGGAAAAATATATTTCCCTATTGATGCTATTGATTTTGATGTTTCGCAGAGATTAATCTGCCAGATTTGATTTATTGCTTTTGTGGAGAATGCATGGTATCCAACTGACAGCTATTACTTGAACGTTGAGCCTGAATCAATACTGATTTAAATTCTTGAAACGTATTTGGGGAAATTTCCTTCTATATTTTGAATTTAATATGAAAGCACTTTAAAAGATGAAAATAAACGATTCGATCATTTATTTGGAAATATAATCGGACCACTATATAATCAAGTCACTAAATCCCGGAAAAAAGTTCGTTATATGGAGGTTCATCTTTTAATATGCTTTATATAAACCACATAAAACAAATTTTAAATTCATAAACACTATACATTAAAAAAAGTAATCATTCACACTTTTTTTTAAAAAATTAATATATGTTTATTTTACATATCTTACCCATCAAAAAAGAAAGAAAGAACAACTGCAAGGAAAACAAGAAAAAAGAATGTCGTAGAACTCACTGTATTTTAAATATTAAGAAAATAATTTTATACTAAAATTAATGAATTTGAAGGACGTTTTATAATTTAAAGCATACAAGTAATATTAAACATATATTATTTTATAATTAGAACACAGAGACTCAGGAAAACTCCACTGAGAGTGAAAGAGGACATCGAAGATGTTTCTAGTGAACTGGGCAATGGGGGTTAAAAGATGCATTTTTTGGATGAAACGTCCAGAACTTTATTGCTCTCGGTGAGTTAGAATCTAATAAAACCAGTTAAAGATTTATGTTAACCATAAAATGTGTTAAAGACTTGAAATTTTTTCAAAAATACTTTAAAAAAAAAGGGAGAACAAAAACTGGAATCACAAAAAAAAGTTCATTATATAGAAAACGCACTTCTCTAAAGAGAGGTTGCTTTACGAAGAAAATCATGAAATGTGCAAGATTCCAGGAAAAAATTCGCTATATAAAAAAATTCGCTATATAGAGGTTCGACAGTATTTGAATCAGTACATTTTACGATAATAAAAAAGTGATAGTGTATGATGTAAGATACAAATATGAATGTTATATATCTTTAATTATATAATTTTCTTTAAGAGGAAATTATGAAATCTTCCTTTTCACGATGAAATATTTAAAAGCAAATTTCGTTTCTAGACTTGGTTCAATTTTCATGTTTTTTTGAGACAATCTTATGAAAAATAAATCATACGTGATTCATAGTTTAATTACAGCTAGTGTTTGAACGTAGTGTTGATCAAAGCAAATGTGTAGAGCAGGGGTGACGAACCCGTGGCACGATAGATTTGTTACAGTGACATGCGAAGACTTATTGAAAAAATATTTAAAAATAACATTCTATAAAAATTTTATTAAAATGTGGTTGTCTAAAAAAAAAATAATAATAAAAAAAACAAAAAAACAAGTAATATAAAAAAAAATCAGTCAAATCCTACTTAGATCAACAAAGAAAATTTTTATTTTAGCTACTTTTTATTAAACATTTACAATTAATATAAATAATAATATATATTATTGTCATCCAAAACAATCGGGTATATAACACTTCAGTTCAACTGAATGCTTTAAAACATGAGAAAAAAACATTTTTAAGTTTTGACCCAAGTCACCAAAATGGTCGCTAAGTCGCCAAAAATGATGCCAAAGTGGCTGTATTTGTAATTCTTTGAATAATTAATTTTAATCAATTAATTTTTATTAATTATAATTAAATTACAGTATTGTCATCCAAAATAATCATCTATATAAAATTACAGCTCAATTGAGCGATTTGAAGTGTATTTTATTAACGATTGAAATTTCCACCAAGATAAATATATAAACAAATAAATAAATATATGGAGAGTGTGAGTTAATAGTAAGAATTTAAAAAAAAAAAAAAAAACTCAAATTTTTTTTAAAATTCTCTTAACACATTCAATGCCAGTAAAATTGATATATTCATTCTCCGAAGCCAAATTACAAAATAGTGTTTTAATGATTCAAAACATTCCTTGTATTTTAGTATTATAACCAGAAAAACGGAAAAACGTTGTATTTTCATGTTTCACTCTTTTCTAGCAATTCTAATATTTTAGCTTCTGACAATTTTTTATTTACTTTCCTTTTCTTAGACTGTGAAGGCCCTGCAATACTTGTAATGTTCGCCATTTTTAAAAACGGATATAAAAAAATTTAAACACGAAGTTTAAAAACCAAGCACACATAAAATAAGAAAAATAATGTTTTATTGACATGAGTCAAAAACTTTTTCTTTCAACTTCCAAAGCAGCACTAAAAATAAAGCAAATAACAAATCATAGTGGATCGCCATTCTAGAGCAGCACCGGCATACAAGGTAGCACGATCCTGAAGCGCCAGCGCTGCAGTGGCAATGAACATGTTAATTAATTGAATTATAATAGAAAACTATCAGGTAGAGAACGAATATTCACCCCTTGTTGTGTGCGCTGCGCTGACCTTCCTAAGGAAGGGCACTCGCGAGATTTTGAAATTTGAAGGAGAGCGTTTTAACCCTTTAACTACCATATTATGATTCACTGCAGTTTTTTTGATGCAATACTTTTTTTTTGGATCACTGCATTGAAAATTAAAGGATATACATAAAAAAAACATTCAACTTTGGGAAATTTAATCCATTAGAGCTAATTAATAAATTAAAGATATTCCACTGTAAAATTAATTATACACACTGTTCACTTAAAATAAAGAGTTAAATCGTTTTCTATAAGGTCCTCATTAAGATACAAAAAATAAGATACTTAAATTTTGACATTAACTATTTTTTCGGGACAAAAATGATAGTCTTTGCCATCCGTTGAAAACGCAATTTTTGCTCTAAATCT
>BMAV01016084.1:73500-85966 GCA_019973955.1 Trichonephila inaurata madagascariensis | reverse complement strand
CCAGATATTCTTGTAGTTTTGGATCAACATAAGTTTGTAAAAATAAATATTTTCTATTATGAACATAAAATCACATAATACCGGTCAAAATTAACTGATATACACCTAAAATAATTTAATTTTGTTAGTACCTTTAAGAACTAATCCGAATATATATAGATGACTTGGTGAAAAAGCTACGAAGCAAAAATTACATTAAGAAAGCATTGACTATTTAGTAATAAATTAGAATTAAATGTTTAAACATATTCAACTTTATTGTATATCTAAAGAAGTTTACAAAAATTAAGTAAAAAGTTTATTCACAAAAAATTCTAAGTATTTATTATATTATTTATTATATTTTTACTAAAACTTGCATAAAAAATATATTATTTGTATGCGTAAAAATCCCATAACCCAAAAATTAAAATTTTTTCACCTTTTCATATCTTTTTGTTTGTTGGAAGAATTCGAAGTGGTGGCACGCGTAATGATTAAATATCTCATAGTGGCAATCTTGCCAAAAAGGTTGGCAACCCCTGGTGCAGAGTGTTGTAGTTACAGAAGTGCTTAGCGTGTTGTTCACATTTGTTTCTCGAATTGTTTTGCATCAATTCCTTTTTAACATATTAAAATATATAATTAGAATGGTATAACACTAGCTTCGAAAAACTATAACAAATCCCAAATAAATTTGATCATGTAATTTCAAATGTATATTTCAGATAATAATAAAAATAAATTATAACCATTTTTAATTTAAAAAAAAAGGAGTAAGAATCAGTTAAGTTCGAAGAAAGTTTAACATAAAGATAGTGCTTTTAAATAAAGGCAATGAAAACGAAAGAAAAAAAAAATGAAAATAATTTAGATCTTAAATGCTTTTACATTGTAAAATGTTTAGAAATTTGAAAAATGTCATTGTCGGTGAACATTAAAAATTACTCAAAAATATAGATAGTGATTCCAAATAAATTCTTTTTAAATTATCTGATTTGAAATTAATTGCTCAATATTAACGTATTTACAAAATATTTATGTATTACAAATCGTCATTTATATCATCTTTCTCAATTCTTAACAGACACGAGAGATCATCTTTTTTCGTATCATGTCGTCCTAACTTTGAGCGTCTAAAAACTGGCAGGCTCTCAAAACACTGTGAGCGTCGTAAGACAAGTTCAGAGCAGAGCAGATGGCTGTCTTATGGTTTGGCAATAGCGGCCGGGCACCATATATATATATATATATATATATATAGATAGATAGATAATTAGATAGATAATTAGATAGATAGATAGATAGGTAGATAGATAGACATTAAAGTAAAAGTTGCTTATTTCAATAAAGCAATAAATTAGTTAAAATATGTCCAAAATTGTAAAAAAAATGTTTCCATTTAGCCATTATACAAACTTATATTCACAATTAAGCTGACCTAAAGAACATCCTCCAAATACAAAATTTGTACAATATTAACCAATAATGGAGAATATTAAAATATACTAGAAATATTCGCATATAATACACTTCAACAAAAACTAAAAACAAAGTATGAACTTAACAATAGTAAAAGATAATAACTGAATCCTTAATATGTAGCAAAATGGTATTAAGCTGCTATTTATTTTTGTTGTAATTTCTAGACCATGGCTTGGATTATATTTGTCGTCCAACTTAGTCTACGTATTTTTTAGGAAAGAAAAAAAAACACATTGTTGTTTTGTTTGGATTTGTAGAAAAGGAAAAATATTTTGCTTACATTAATCTCTACTTTCTATGTTTTTTAACTTTTTGCTTTTGAACTACATTAGAGTCATTTTTCATTTTTATAATAATTTATTATTTGCTTTTATGATATCCAATTTATCTGCCTAGATATAAAAAAACGAGGAATTAAATAATACACAATGATCGCTTAGTTCACTATTAATTTGCTATTCAAATAATGCTACATAGTTTTAAGGGAGGTTCTAAATTGATTATGCCTATGAAAGCCATTCAATTTTGTTTGTTCATTTTCTCTCTTTTTTTTCAATAGAAAACTCTTATAAAGGGAATTACATTTCTCTTTCTGTTTAATGCGAGTTTGTACTTAATAATTATGCCCATAGGAGTTCTAGATGTTTTTAAATAATATTAATGAATAAGAACTCAATTCATTTTGAATAAGATGGAAAATATTTGCTTCAATTGTTAGAAAGTATTTTAAAATTTTAAAGATGTTATTTCTGATCATAAGTTGTTTCATATTGTTTAAAAAAGCGGAAACATGATTATATTATCATTATAAAATTTATAATATTACTGAGATGTATAATAAAATTTTTGTCGATCTAATAACAATTAAAGGCTTAAAAATGTGTGCACTAAGAAACTTTATAGAATTAACATTTTCCAAATAATGCCTTTTAGATTTTTTAATGTTATTAATTTTACCACTATTTTATATTAAGGTATCCGACTACTTGCGACAACTTTTTTTTGAAAAAATGGAAATATGGGGATTTTTTGTGATTTTTAGATTTGTTTAGCATATTTTAAGGAAAAACTCCTAAAATTGAAAGCAGAAAAAATTGAGTATTATTAAAATGGAAAAAAAACTGGTAAAAATGTACAAAAAATTACATAAACGGGGTCCGCTCTGAACAAAATTTATGAGAAAATTCTCAATTTTTCAATTTTGATGTGTTACTCATTATTCATGTTTAAAATGAACTTAAGGATAAGACATATTTTAATTTTTTTAAAAAACTAGAGCACTTTATCTTAGTGATTATATGAAATTACTTAAAGAGACAGTGATTATATTCACATAAAGGACTGTAAATTTTGAAATAAAACAGTGATTGATAAATCTGAAGGTCAAAACACTTCTACTGGTATACAGATCATGCACAACAAATTTAAGTAAATTATTTTCACAATTTTTTTAGCATTACCCGTTTGAACTTTTCGCAAAAAACACATTTTGAGTAAAATGCACTTTAAAGTTTGACGTTTTGTGTAAATTTATGGCATCTGCTTTTATACTAAAACACTTGTAATTTTTGTTCTAGCGAATGGAAAATAAAAGACTTGATATTTTTATTAAGTTAATATGATGGCCTATAAAATAAAATCATAAGCAAAATTTGTCATTTTTTGAAAAAAATTATGATTTTAGGGTAGTCGGATACCTTAACTAAAACATATTATACTATAAATATTTCAGAATAATGTTCTCATAAGCAGCTACAGGCTGTGGCGCCCCCAAGGGGGGGGGCCCGGGGGGGCCTGCCCCCCAAAACCTTTCCCTTTTTTCGATTGACTATAATTCTAAGTATATAGTACGTAAAATTTAATTAAATATTTGTTATTAATTAATGCTAATTATTTATTCAATAATTAGTTTTTTATTGTGTTTTGTTCCCGAAAATCGACAAAAATCAAAAGGAGACTGATACAAGAATGGTGAACTTTCGACCCCGGACCCCCCTCCCCTTGAAAAATTCCTGTGTGTGCTCTACTGGATACAGGATATCAATATTCTAAAAAGAAGCTAATGATTTTTTAATAATTCAACGAATTACTATAAAAGGAAGAAAGGAGGAGCAAAATTAAAAACATTCTTTGCAAACGTGAGTTCTTTGAAATATGGCTTGAAGAAATCATTTGGTCGACTTCACACATGGAATAATGATCGGAAAGCTAGAGGAGAGGGGTGTAGTTTGAGCAGTATAGCTGAAGAGTTTGGAATAAACAAAAATGGAATTGGAAAGCTCACAAAAGGAGCACAAAAACTACACATCTTATTAATGAAGTCGTGTCCTCTTTATAAATGAGAGCCGTTTCAGCTATTCTAAGCCCTAGTTGATTTGGAGAGAGATTGGGACCCGATTTAGTTCCTGCAACATCACGGAAAGAAACCGCTACGATGGCCCTGGAGTTGTCGTCTGGGGAAGCATTATGCTGAATGGGAGGAATGTGCTCCACATTTTCTACAGAGATTATGTAACCGTAGATCACTATTGTAAGGAGGTGAACCTTCCCCATGTGCTTCTATTCTGGAGTGCTATTGGACCACACTTCATTTTATTGGATGACAATGCACGATCGCAATGCTTTTCTGATGTTCAACAGCTACTGGAGAGGGAAGATATCATTTGAATGAATTGGCCAGCGTTCTCTCTTAAGGGTTCTCAGGGGTATTAAATTTCTCTAGATGTCTGAAAATATAACAATTTTCAAACAGGTGTCTTTTAAATTTAAATTAAATAATTCGAATCTTTAAAGATTATTTATAAAGGAATGGGGCTTCAGAAAAGTATAAAATGTTTAAAATATAATTAAAAATTATAAGCATATGAAAATAAGAAACTTTTCTATAAGAAATATTTATTGAGTTTTACGTCACGCACGCTGTTTTCTAAAATAGTATCCTTAATTACTAGCTATAAATTGATTTATAAAGTTAAACGTATTCTTATTACACTGTAGCTATTTTTATATAAATAGAATAATAATTTACATATTTTAATAAATAAAAAAAAATACATTTTTAAAAAAATATTTAAAAAATTGCAAAGTTTTACATATATTTTGAAATACAAAAGATATATAATACTAAAATTAGGTAGGGCTTAAAGAGTAGGATGCATTTTATAATTTTATAAAGTTTTATACATCAGAGGCTACTAATTTAGAAAATAGCGTGCGCAACACAAAAAATACTTATTATTTATTATAGAGTTTTCATACGCTTATGTGTGATTTTTAAAATTATTATTATATTTTAAACATTTTATACTTTTCTGAAGCACCATTCTTTTATAAATAATGCGTAAAAGATTCGAATCATTTAATTTAAACTTAAAAGAGCTTTACGTGTTTGAAAATTGTTTATGTTTTCAGACCTCTAGAGAAATTGAACACCCCTGAGAATCCTTAATTTCATCCAATAGAACATGAGTGGAATGATTTGGAGAGACGCCTTTCGGTAGGATTACATCCTTCGGGGAATACCCAACAACTGAAACAGATACTGATTGAGGAAAGGACACTTTTACTTCAAGAACTGTTGGACAATCTGGTGCTGAGCATGGGAAGTAAGTTGCTGTAAGGGAAGGGCGTATCCAATACTAAGGAACATCTAATTGTTCTTCCCCTTGGGGGCGTGATAACTCTACAAGGGAGGAGCGAGCATATTGAAATGTCGTAATCAAAAGATAATTTTAAAAAAATTACTAATTTACTGAAAGTAAACAAGCAAAAAATACATTCTGACATAATAAAAAATAGAATACACATTTACAGTGATATAATACACTTATAAAAATATCAGTACTGCACAATGTATTTCATAATTAATTTAACAATACTAAGTTAAGAACAAATAATAATTACCAGTGATCCTATGGTTGTATAATATATATAAAAAAATTAATTATTATCCTGATAACTTGTACGGTTTATAATTAATCCCTTAACTGCCGATTAAAATTTATGCGATTCGCTCTCCAATGCCACCGTTTTCCACGTAGGCGTGCTTATGTGATGTATTGGGGATGGGGAGAAAAAAGAATAAATAAGCAAATCCTCTGAAATAAGTACATCCTTCGCAAATAATGTCCTTTAATTACATTCCAAAGCTTTCGGAATAATTTTATGGATAGCAGTGCACAGTAAAGATTGTACTTTTGACAGAGGTATATATACGTCTGGGGAAAATAACGTTTTAGCTGAGTGAGACGTTTATATGCGCGGGTGGAACTTAAGAGGTTTGAATCCTATTTTAGCTTTAGCATCAAAGTATCGTATTATTGAATTCGATACGTTGTTATTGTATGGAGGGGGAGGGGGCGCGATGAAAATAATGACTGAATATTGGGTTGCAAGTATTGAAAGTTTGAGAACCACTGTTTTGGACAAACAATCATTGTAAAGATACTATGAGTTGAAGAACAAGAAAGCCTTTTTTGTTCGATTCCATACTATATGATTATATTCCCTTTTACGCAACTATGCTTCACCGTTTAAGTACAAAATGTTGTCTCTCATTTCTGAATTCCATGCCTCTCAGATTTCTCGTAAAGTTATAAAAAAAAAGAGCTGTTGCTTTTTTGTATACCAGTGTAGATTTTAAGTATTACTTTAAAATGAAATGCTTTTGTGTATTTGTTCTTAACTATCTGTTCAACTATATAAACTCAGCTTGTTAGAATTTCATTTGATTATTCAATTTTATCAAAAATGTAAGCATTGATTAATTTATCACTTGCTCAAAGCAAGTAATGTGTACTTACTAATAAGATGGGAATTTCTTAGTTTTTTCGTGGAATACTTAGAAATGTGAAATAATATTCTGTGATACACATGAAAAACATATTACAAAAAGGAAATAGCAAATAAATGCATAAATTATTGAATTAATTACAAATCCTATATAAACTTTACCTTCATAAATAAAATATTTATAAATATCTTGAAGATTGCATTAAAAATTCTTTTAAATAAAGTTACATTTTAAAACAAAATATTTGTCTGTAAATAATAGTTCAAAAGTAATGTATAAAATTATATTGGTATGCAAAATATAAAATGGAGTCTAAAAGGATAAAATGAGTTCGTGAAAAAATACGAGTCTTTAAAAAGAATGAGAGAAAATTACTTTAAATAACTAATTTTTTTTTGTTCTTAAATAAGCATAACGTGCGTATTCATTTGTTTGCTCATTTCTTATTAATACTTTTGAGAACAGTAATAAGGTTTGTAAAAGAACTTACATAATTCTTTCCTTTTACGAATAAACATTTTTTAAGTGTAGCTTCATTTTTACTTAATACTTCAAAAAATTATACAACACACGCCTATTTTAATAGAGATTATAACATTTTAACACATTTCCCTTTTTATGTAATTTTTTTTCTAGAGTTTCTACCTTTTTTTTAATTCCCCTTTTGATTTTTGTCCTTTACAAAAATAAAAAAAAAATAGGAGTTATAAATAGCAATATGAAATCATGGAAAAATGCGAATAAAAATTCATCTAATTTATAAGAATGACTATAAATTTCTTGTGTTTACTTGCACCAAAAAAGATTATAAATTAAATTTCAATAACTAAGAATATATATACTTGCATAGCTGAATGATAAAAGCTAAAATTAATAATCTTGAATTGCTGATCTTGTTGTTATAATTTGTAAGGGAAAGCAAAATATTTTAATTTAGAGTTGAAGATAATTACTTTCGTTGTTAAAAAAAAAGTGTATTTCTTGATTAAAATGCCATGCTTAAAACAGTTTTGTGTCTCAAAGGCAAACATTAATTTAAAACATTTTAAAATAGAATGTCGGTAAAAAGACAGTATATATTGATTTATATTCTTTTTAAATACGCAAACTGAAAGTTTTTAAAGGTATTAGAGCAAAGATATCTTAAATATCATTCGGTTGTTTGCAGCCTTGTATGTATTTCCTTGGCCTTTATTTACGAGAAGAAACAAATTATTTTTTAAATATTGATTTGTTGATTTAATACCCATTTATTGTTTATTATTATCTCTTTTTCTGAAAAAACACGAAGAATTTTGGCAACAGATCTCATAATTTTAAACTGTGTGTGTGCCAAGTGAGACTTACAGGATATCTGAGTTAGTACCACAGTTCAATATTCACATAGAAGAAGACTAATTAATATATCCATGAGATATTATTTTGAAATGCCGCATTATGAATAAATTTTTTCCATAAAAAATGCTACATTTCATGAAATGCTTAGTAGAAAGGTCTTAATTTACTTAATTTAAGTAGGTGATCTATTAATATTATATGTGTAAAACTCTGCTGCTTATAAAACCATTTTTGTGCCTTCACTTGAAGTACAAGTAAAAGGTTATAGTGTAGTAGTAGTAGTAAATATACACTTACCTCCCCCCAAAAGTCTGCGTACAGAAAATCATCTTTCATATTCATGCAAAAATTGCTTATAAAGTGTAATCTTTCTGAATTAATACAACTTTTATTGATTCCTCTAACGTCGTAAATTCACGTAGTGTTAGCAACAATCAACTGATCTCTACATAAAATAATGTCAAACGTCTGCTTACAGTGGAAAAGATCCTTACGATAAATGATTGTAACTAAAAGTTAATACTTTTGAACCTCTCTCAACATATTTTGAAGGGATTCAACCAGCTTAGTTGTCTCTTTTGTGAATATTTTGTTTCATTATTTTACTATGTCAGATTTTAATATTTCTTTCGATTTTAAATGTGCTACCTGATTGTGCATTTGAGTAAATCCCACAATTTCTCTATTGTGCTTAGGTCAGCGTTTCTCAAACTGTGGGGCACCCCCCTAATGGGCCGTGATGACTCTACGAGGGGGCGCGAGCATATTAAAAATTCGAAAACAGAAGATTATTTTTAAAAATTTTTAATTTACTGAAAGTAAGCAAACTGTATATTTTGACAAAATAAAAAATGAAATACGCATTTACACTGATATGATACACTTATAAATGTATCAGTACCGTACAATGTATTATATAATTAATTTAACAGTACTAAGTTAAGAACAAATTTAATAATTATAAGTGTCCCCATGAGGTTGTCATACATAAAATTATATATAAAAATTAACAGGTATCTTGATAATTTGTTCAGTTTAATCCCTTAACTGCTGACTATAAGTTACGCGATTCGCTACCACGTAGGCACTCGTATGATATATATTGCCCGGGGGGGCCGAAGAAAATTAATTAATAAGCAAATCCACTATAATAAGTAAATCCTTCGCAAAACCTGTCAAGATCCTTTTATTACATTCAAAAGTCTTCAGAACAGTTTTATGGATATCAGGGTACAGAAAAAGTCATATTTTGTGGAAAGACGTATATATACGTACGGGACAATTAACGCTTTGGCTGAGCGAGTTGTTTATATACGCCGGTGGTACTTAAAAGGATAAAATAGTATTGTACCTTTAGCGTCAAAGTATAGTATTATTGAATTCTATGTATTGTTATTATATGGATGAAAGGGGAGGGGCGCGATGAAAATTACGATGGAATATTGGGTCGCAAATATTGAAAGTTTGAGAAGCACTTGTTTAGATCTGGGGACTGGGAGGGCTTACGTAATTTGTTTGGAACATGGTAGAACAGCCATGACTTTATAGTGACTTCACAATGTAAGCTATTTGCTTGGTATCGCTTTTATGCTAAAAACAAAAATCATCACACACCATAAGTTTTTCGGAACTTACCCTGATATTGTGCTTCAATATATCCAAGTAATCAATTTTGTTCATTGTTGATTCATTAAATTTCAGATTACCAACTCAAAATGTATATAATTTCATTTTATATGTTTCAATCTTCTTGTTATTACGTAATTGTATTGTACTGAGTTTAAATAGTGGATAAATCAATCAGCTTTAGTAGAACTTTATGAATGTTTGCTTCATTAATAAGTTTAAATAAGAACAAGTAAAAATTGTGCAGCCATTAGTTTTAGTGTAATTGAATGAACAAAAATTTTCCAAATGTCTTTTGTACATATATAAATTACATTAATGTTCAACCAAATGACTAAGCATCCCTTAGTTTTAATAGGCTTTTGCATATATATTTTTAAATATTATAAGCTCCTTAAAATTCCATACATCCATGTTGTTTACTAAATCTGTTATTGAAAAAAAAAATCTGATGCATAATTTGATTAATACGTTTGCTAATAAACTAAAATTAAAGGTAAAACAGAAAAATTTATAGATTTTCTAGTTCTTGTTCTAGAAAAAAATAATATACTATATTCATTTAAATTTTTAACTAAAATTTGCAACCGAAACAAAAATTCGAACCCCAACATTCAAAAGAATTTGCATTTATCTCTTCTCGCTTAAGCAGAGCAGTAATACACTTGTTAACAAATCCGCCATGAGTGTGAGAGTTCCATAGAAACTTCTCAGCTGCTGTCGACCCAAATTAATGGTTGAGTGGGTAAGGTAATCAATTGATGGTCTTCGCAACCTCTATGTGGGACACCATTCCATCAACAGTGGTAATTACAGCTTCAGGCGTCATGCACGCACTTCTTTCGATGTTTTAGTCAAAATAAGACTCGATTTAACCCTTTGAAATGGACTATTCTCAGAATCATTGTTTCAGTAGAACTATTAGGAGCGAATAGAGAGTTTAAATTGAATGTGTTATTCTAATTTAAGTTTAAATTTTTTGGTATTGGCAAATTTTTTATTCGAAGAAAAAATTTGTTTGTAGGTAAAATTTATTTATAGTGCACAACTATAATCTATTTAATTAGTTGTCATAAGACATGATTTTCTACTTCTGAATGAATTTCTTTAAAGTAATTTAATTTATAAATTTTCATTATTTAAAATAAAGAGTTTCAGGTATAGTGAAGCTTACTAGGATGCATTTATTATTAAATGTGACTGGTTTTATGAAGACGATAATTTTTTTTCAAAAATTAATACTACCTATGTTTGTGCAAAAATGTATATATATACTAAAAATATTTAAAAAAAGTATTCGGTTGTTCAAAAAATAAATTTATTTCTTCGTGTAAAAATAAAAGACTATTTTCATATAGTGAGCAAATATTTATTAAATTATATATTGTCCATTCTGGTGCAATGCATTTTTCTATTTTTCTGACAATAACTTGATTCCACGCTCATAAAATATTTGTTCTTTGCAGGCAAAAAACTGATCCAGATGATTTTTGTACTCCTCATTTGAAGTAAAAGTATAATCGTCTAAAAATGTTTGTAGTGAATGGAACAAATAATAATTAGGAGGTGCCAGAATCGGAGAATATGGCGGGGGTGGAAGTATATCCCATTTTTTGGCGAGTTACCAAACTTGTAAGAGGTTTTGCAATGTCTTGAAGGCATTCTACACTTTTTCTTCTGATTGATTCTGGCTTTTTCTGTTAAAGTGAATTACTCAATTTGTCCAGCTGATGACAGTTGTGTTGTTCATTAAAAATTAAAAAAAGAAAACGAATTCTTTTGAAATTTCAACTAACATATAGCATCTCTCTCTCTCTCTTATTTTTTATGAGTATTGGCTTTTGAAATGCTTTGAGCCATTTCATCTATTTTACTTCATGACCACTTGCGTTTGACATTTTCATAGACGACCCATTTCAATTCTTCAGTCATAATGAGCTTCAAAAATAGATTATTTCCTTGATGTTTGAGAAGCAAATCCCAGACGTCAATGCAACGACTCAGATTTCTCTCCGTGAGAACATGAGGAACCGAGCTTTGAGGTTAAACCTGGGACTTTCAAGTGGTCATAAACAGTTGAATTCAATAAATGTAATCTCTCAGTGATCTCTCATGAGCTATTATTCACCGGTTTTCATCAGTTAATGTCTTTATTGTATCTTTATCAGCTTCAACTGTTCTTCCAGAACGTGGTGCATCTTCAACATCAAAATCGCCGGATCGAAATTTTGTAAACCAGTTTTGGCAATGGGGGACAGTCAATACATTTTCTCCATACACATCGGGTAATTTTTCTTTGCTTGAACAGCATTTTTACCTTTTCGATAGTAAAAAAAAGTGAAATCTGCAGGAAATATTTGAAAAAATTCTCAATATTTGAAAGAACACCAACCAAAAACTACTGAGTATGATCAATTGGGCTTTTTCTCTAGCAAGCCTTGCTATATCATCTCTCAAACCATATAATTATTATGTAAGTTAAGTGTGAAAAAATACAATTAAATCCTCTGTTGAGAAAAAATGAAATTTCTTTCCTAATAACCCAATAATATGTCTATACAGCAGGGTTTCTCAAACTGTGGGGCATGTCTTCCTAGGGGGGAGTGATAAGACTTCGTGGGGGACGCAAGCATATCCAAAAGTCGAAAATAAAAGATTTAAAATAATTATCAAATTACTGAAAGGAAACAAAAAAATATATTCTGACATAATAAAAAATAAAACGCATATTTACACTGATATAAGATGCTGAACAATTTATCAGTACAGCAAAAAGTATTTGAAAATTAATTTATCAATACTAAATTAAAAATAAATTTAATAGTTACTAGTTATTTTCTTAAGCTTGTCATATGCAAAATATCATACTTATCTTGATAATTTGTGCAGTTATAATTAAATTCGCATGATAGCTTTAAGGTATCCGACTACGTTCCGAACCGTGATTTTGAGAAAGCGCATAAAGGGATAATTTTCATGATATTTAGTGTCACTTAGATTAGAATACATGTATAAAATTGTTTTAAGGCCATTTTGACATAAAAAAATATATTTAAATACAATATTTTGACAAAAAATTAACTTAGAATAGTCTTTTTTCAAAATGTTCTCCTTTTATAAAAAATACTTCTGTAACAATAATATTTTGCTTATTTAAAGCCAAGACTTTTTCAGATAACCTGAACTAGGAGTTTTGAAAAATTCACATTATTTTCAGGGTTACAACCCATTGAAATAATTATCGGC
>BMAV01016084.1:31940-44864 GCA_019973955.1 Trichonephila inaurata madagascariensis | reverse complement strand
TAGAGAAATTCTGAGATAGCCTCTTCTCCATCAAAAGCTGTTCGAAATTTCCCTGCAGAAGTTTTAAAAGAAAATAAGCTAAAAAAGATTCTTGACCCTGTTGTAATTAAATCTTTATAAAACCAAAAACAATAAACTGTCAATTGACAAAAATAGAAAAGTATCATGGTTTTTAAAGCTCATGAACAGGGCAATGAAGTAGGGTTAAACTTGCTTTATAAGATCCTAACATTTCTCGACAACTGAAGATTTATACTTAATATTTTTTTTTTTTTTGCTAGAAGTATTGAAGGATATAAACCATGCTTGAAAAATACTTAGGCCTAGCACGTGTAAGCAGAGAGTAAGCTATTGAAAAAAACTAAATAATATGAAGAATATACACTTAAGAAGAGCAAACAATGAATTTACCTAAAAGCTCGTATACATAAAGTAAAAAATTGGAACCGGGAAACCATATAACTATATCTTTTCTGTCTTGAAAAACAGTAAGTAGGCAGTTTTATATATGTTTATCTAGCTATTTGTGTGATAATTGACATAAGAGGAAGTGAGAATATGAAAATTATTGTTCACATTATTTTTTATGATTTTTATCAATATATACATATAAAGGGTTTCTGGATAATTATGTTCTAAAATGTATTTATAAAACTTTTTGTAGTTAATACATTTCTCTGTATTGGCATATATATATGTATATGTATGTATGTGTGTGTGAGTGTCCATGTGTGTGTTTGTAGTTTTGTATTGTGTGTTTGTGTGTGTGTAGTGCGGCGTATCATTATAAGGCTATGAGAAGTGCTCATTTAAAATTCACGGCATTTAAAATTTGCACATTAATATTTTAATAATTAGTTTTGAGCGAGTGCAATTAATTTTGAGGATACTATAGAAATTTATACACATGCTCAGTTTGATAAAGGTATAATTATAAATTTAAGCTTATAAAAATCTTGAACAGATATTTTCCTGTATAATAATTAAAATTAAACATTTATCACAGAATTCTCGAATGAGACTTTTCTCGAGTACTTGTGTTACAAGTCTTAATGAAAGCTATACATTTAAAATTATTATTTAACAAATTATGCTATGTTTGTTTCATTACATCTAAATGCAATAGATGTTAAAAGTATCTCGATTATAAGTTAATAGAAATGGTATAAATCTATAGAATACTAAATTTATATTGTAATGCATTCTATTCCACAGTTTTGTATTAAAGCAAATAACAGTTCAGTTGAACTTGGTTGTATTCAAATAGAGGATGTACGAGTATGTTTAGAAATAATAGAGATCCAAAGTTCTCTGAGATACGGCCCACAAATCTAGTCTAGAGAAATCATTAATATGTGTATAGAATATCTTCGACGCTACTCAGCAATTCTATGAATGCAGTTTAGTCTGCTTCATGTTTCTTTAGTCATCCAAAATCCAAAGAGAGCTTTTCTTTGGAGATTCCGCCTTTAAGCATACATATTTCTGAATCAAAGAGTATTAAATATAAATAAAAAAAGAAGCAAAAACATATCGGAATCTTGTGGTTTTGGAAAATACTGAATATGTGAAAATATTCAATCGAAGCCATTTTAAATAAATTACAATTTTATACAATTTCAACTCTCTTCCGTTTTCTTTATTTTACCGTATAAGTTAAAGTGTTTTTTTGGAAGAGCCCAGTAGTTTTTTTTTATTATTTTATATGTGTACATATAATACATATAAATATTTTACCAAGAGTTAATAAATGAGTAAAATCTATATTTCTCAAATATTAATTGCAATATGACCATCAACTCAAAGTGCTGTTCATTTTTACTGTTTCATCAAACTGTAACATAACCCCATTTTTCTTTTCTTTCTTTTAAAGAGTTAAGAAGAGGATGAAGACAACTATTTCAGTAATGGTATTATAAATACTAAATAATGATGAAAGTTTTTTTTTATTATTATTTTTTTAGATGAAGACTTTAATTTTAAAATTATTCAAGGTAAAATGGAGGAATTGTGTAATAACTTGAAAGTTAATAAATGTTATAGTGTTTGTTTATAAGTATTTTTATAGTAATCGCGGTTAACCACCACAAGTTGTCTACTGTAATGTACTTAACTCAAATTTCAATACCAGAACTCTGTTTGCTTATGAATTTTTGATAATACGGGGTGTTGTTATCATGTCTCTAAAGCATTGCTACTCAACTTTCAATATTTGAGACCCAATATTCAATCAAAATTTTCAGCGTATCTTCTCCGTATAATAACAATGTATTGAATTCATAATACTATACTTTAAAGTTGAAAACTACATTACAACTTTAACTGCTTTCGTGCCACCGGCGAATATGAATGTCACACTCTGCCAAAGCGTTAATTGCCCGGACGTATGTGTACGTCTTTCCGATGTGCGATCTTTTCTAATATACTGATCCATAAAACTACTATACAACTATCCATAAAAATATTACGAAGGCTTTGGAAGACAATAAAAAAACGTTGACAGTGTTTGCGAGTGGGAATCATGTAATTTTTAATCGCCCTTTAATAGATTAATAATAAACTGTGCAAAATATCAAAATAAATGTTAATTTTTATGTATAATTTTATGTATGACAATCCCATGGGATCATCGGTAGTTTTTAAATTTATTCTTAACTTAGTGTTACGAATTTTGTGTAAATAGTGTAAATAATTTGTATATTTGAGTGTTTAATGCATTTATATTACTCTATGTTATGTTTATTTCATGTTAAAATTGTACCATTCACAAGAAATGCCGACCCTTATGTTATAATGGCGATCCAATGAGAACTTGGCGAAATCTTGGCGGTAGAGCCGAGTTGGAATAATTTTTGGTGACCAAGTTGGCGGCCAATTTGGCGACTTTGGCGACCATTTTGGCGTCATTGGCGACCATGTTGGTGAGTTCGGAACCCTCTGGAATCTTCTAGAAAGTAGTAGATCTCTCCACTAGTGTCACGTTCAATGACACGAGCTGTTATATATATTTCTGGAAGTTTCTCTCGCGCCTATAAAAAGATGCTCGCCTGAACGGCGAGGAGTCTGGATTAAACCAGAGAGTAGTGAGGAATGTTTTGATTAGCTCGGCTGTGCTTGTGAATAATCTTTACTTAGTGTATTTTTTTAAACACTGTTATTGTGTTTGATTGCTGTTGAAGGTGTGAAGACCTTTGGATATTTACTCTGTGAATATCGCTGCTGAATCCTGTATTTAAAGGATTGGTTTTTTGATATAATAAATTTACATCGCTCTTAAAGAACTGTTTATTTTCTTTGTGATTGTTTTGCATAAAATCCCCGAACCCTCGGATCTACGTAACACATTAGTATTGTTAAATTAGTTATTGTAGCACTGATACATTGTGTAGTACTGATACATTTATAAGTGCATTTTATCAGTGTAAATGTATACATATATATAAATTTATTATGTAAGAAAGTATTTTGTTTATTTACTTTCAGTAAATTAATAATTTTTTAAAAAAATATTTTGATTTTGAATTTTTAATATAATTGCTCTCTCCTTGTAGAGTTATCACGCCCCCTACGGGATTGCACCCCACAGTTTGAGAAACGCTGCTCTGAAGGTTAAATATTGCACGGATAGTTTTCACTATAAAATTCGTCATGTTATTTTATTAGCTATCCAAACTAGCAACCAAAAACTCTTGAAAATGTTCCTTGATGATATAGAATTTAATGGTTAGGAATTAGTTTAATAATTCAGTTAAAATAAACAGTTTTATATCTCGGATTTTTCAAAGAATCATTAGTTTTACCAACGTATCAACGTTTGTGCAATTTTATTAATTATATCAAGTTTCTCAAAGCTAAAATTCAGAAGACAAGCAAAACAAAGAAAATAACTATAATTATATATGAACTTTAACCCCGGGCTGGGCAAGATTGACTCAGCATTTCATCCCCTCAGTGGGTCGTTAAATGAGTACCAAGCAAACACTGGGGGTTTCACGTCAAGTTGACCACTTGGACGAAATATCTGTGCATGCACCCAGCGCCTAAGGTCACATAAACTGAGATAGGCATAGTAGTCTTTGGCCCTCATGGGCTGTACTGCCACTGAGTTCAGTCCAGTTATATTTAAACTTTAATAAATATCCTCATTGGACGACTTTTGGCCAGAGGATGTTGCAGTTCGGCCTTTTTCTGGATACTCTATGTACTTTCAATGGGTTCCATCCCATATTGGATAGAATGTTAACGGGATAGTCGATAGTTCGGCCAAGTATACCAGTGCTGGCATTATTCAGAGTAACGCTTGTTCAATTTTTATTGAAATCTTCTCTATTAGAAAGATGGAATTAAATAAAAAAAGACTTTGTTGGTGTCACCAGCACAACATGCCTAAGAAGCAGCAGACGACTTTATCACACATTTTTAGTGGCGATATCGCGTCCCTTACTTTTCAACAGGGCCGGAAAATTATTAGTGCAAGGATAATCAAACCTTCCTCGGTCATATTCTTAACTATTTGAATTTTTACTGTTGGTAAAGTTTTAAGGAGTCTTATTTGAGTTTTGGATTTTTTCAGTGATTTCTGGTTTTATGAAGGTGGTGTGTAGCTAAGCTACATGATTCTCCGTATTATTGGAATCTTCTGATGGTGGCTGTTTTGACCCAGCATCCACGATGCATTTCGGTAATATTCTCCTTCAAGTAAGATAGTTATTAGAAGTCAGTGCGGCAATCCTTTCAACTTGTATCATTTCCATTTAACCGCTTGCCTGATTATCCCGAGTTATCTCGCTTTCATATATATTGCAGTTAATTGTTATACCTAGAAAACTCGGGTGAAGCAGAATTTGTCAGTATGATTTGTTTTATCACAGTTTTACTCGGCCTGGAGGAAATGAAAGGAAATATTCTGCTTTGAATGGCAGTTTGCAAAGTTCTGTTGGTTTCGCGGATCTTTTGGGGGACAGGTCACGTGTTTTCCCTATTGTATAGTACACGTTGGCTTGTGGATTAGTCATGTATAAAGAAAAATAGTTCTGTTGAAAAAAAAGTTAAATAGTGGAGACACAATGCAAGATAGCGAAAGCGATGATATTTCAGATAGTTATTATGAAGAGGTGGGCATTGAAATTAGTGGAACTAATTCTTCTGCATGTACAGTAAATCAGGAGGAGTTCACGATGACCTAAACAATTTAGAATGAAGCTGATTGAAAAAAATATTTTCAGGAAATCATCGTTACGAGTTTTTTGCCACATCAGGAAGACCAAGCATTAGTCCTTCACCACTCTGGTTAACCTCAGGACATTTTCCAGATGTTATTCATGCTACTGAAAAAAAAAATCAAATCCAACGAGACAATGTACTCTGCGCTTCCGTAAAAAAGATTCCTGAGGTAATCCAGTAAGGAAAGAGACCAGATACCAGATACCAGTGTTCAGAATGTCGGGTATCACTTTGTGTTGTGCCTTGTTTCAAAAACTATCAAACAAAGACTAATATTTATCTTTTTCTTCCATTTGCTCCAGATGACTCGGGATAGTAAACTAATATTGATACTAAATGCTTTTACGCCTACAAAGAATTAAAAGTTCAACTTAGAACCTACATATTTTGTTTTGTTTCGTTTCCTTGTATTCATTAATAAAACTAAAAAATGTTATGATTTTTTTTCATTTTTTTTCAAAAAATTTGTAAAGGAAGTGGTTAATTGCCCTTTTAATCAGAAATCTTTTTATAATAGAAAAATTTTCTAGATTATATATTCCTTAACTTCAAACTAACATTAAAAAAATTGTCTAGAAGAATATTGTGGGCCATAACCTATGATGAGAACTATAATGAAAGCAATCCTTGATCATTTACGCAGTGAGACTCAAGAACCATTAAATCAAAGTCTGCAAAACTTTAAAACGTTAAATATGTTAACATTAAAACAAACAGTTAATTCCCAAACATGAAAATATTAATTCAAGATTCAATCTCCCAAACCTAAACATACTAATCCAACATTCATTTGTGTTAGCATCTTATGAGAAACAGTCATAATATTAATTCCTCAATCTTTTGAATAAGCAGGTCACGTGCGTTTATATATTATGGAAAGAATTGATGCCATAGGAGAAAAGAGATTTTTATACAAATCTTCATTCCAATTAAATGCGGCAAGTTCGATAGCGGTACGAATAAATAGCATCACTATCCGTTTATGTTTCACTTGATGGGAACAAGTGAACTAGAAAGTTGAGGTAAAAGCAGGATGAAGGTTTATTTCCAACACAAATGATAAACCAAAGGTCATGTCACCAGTGATACTTATTTGTTTGTGTGTGTGTACTAAAATGTGTACGTGAATTCTTTTTTAAAATATAATGTCATTATTTCTAAAATATTTCCAAATGATTTACAAATTATGGATAAAAATTACTGAATCCTTTCTAAAAAAAGTCTAGTAAAATTATCTAAAAAATTTGAAAAAATATATAAATAAAGTTGGAGAAGGAAGACAAATTGATAAATTATTAACAATAATTCCTTTCCAAGTTAAGAGCTCCATTTTATATATTGCTGTCTATCCAAAAAATCATGAAATGCAAATGGTTTTTGAGAAGACAACTTCTTTAGGCACGTTTTGCTGAAGAGGGAATCTAAATTAAGTGTCAGGTTTGGTTGTGTTCGGTTTTTATTTGGCTCCAGTTGGTAATTGTGCTCGTGTCGGCAGCTCTCATCTAGTTTTAAATTAAAAAAATTTAGGCGCGTCGCGTGTTTTTTATTGAAGCAAAAACTTCATGCTCTCTTTTTTCCCTGAAGTTTTATTATTTTTATCTAAAAATTGTTGTCGTGCAGCCCACTTCCTCTCAATTCCAGCAAATGAACGAGAGAAGAGGCGAAAATTTAAAAAAAAAAAAAAGATAAGAAGTAACGAAACACGTGATACATTTTTTGATTCAGTAAAAAGATCATTTAAGCACAAAAATGTGTCGAAATCATTAAATTATGAAACTTTTTTAAAGTTAATTGACGAGAGAGTAAACAACATTTTGGTTTATATTAGTTTTTTCAACACCAGATATGACGAGAAAATAAAAGTATTTATTGTGAAAAACTATGAACCGTTTCCTTTTGTTTGCTTAGAGAATTTTCAGAAAAGTAAACGGCTTTCAGGGCATAAGTTTTCCTAGCTTTACAAAGTATACAGTGTTATATAAGTTATATAAACGGTACTTACGTATTATCGCAACGGTACTGGCGATATTATATGAAAGGAAGCACATGGTTGCCAATTCAGCACACATGACACATGCGAAATCAACGTTGTGAACTTAGCGAGTTATCTTAAATGTTGACATTGTTGTGATAGTACGTACCATATAAACATAGTAGGAAGTACCATATAAACATATATATTATATAAATATAATCTACATATTATATTTAAATATAAATATATTTAAATTATTAGACTAATAGACATTTGTGCGTGCGTGGATCATATATACTCACATATAAATATATAAGAATGCATACTTTTTTAAACATTGTCCTTTACAGAAAGTGGCAAAATAAACAAATCCTCCAATAAATGGGCATGAAAAAGAGAACTACTTAACGCTCGCATCCGAAAATGTCGTAAAAGAAAACGTAGTACAATCGAACAATTAGGTTTTCTTGGTCAAAATAAATCAAAATCGTTTACTTCTATTGTGTATTCATATGCACACAATTCTTTTCACATAAATTAACTTAGCTAATAATTCATCTTTGGCAGTAACGGATCAAGAATCTTATTTTTTGAATCTCAGAAATTAACTTAATCAAATAAAATCAACTTTGAAATTTTGAATGAGTTACTGAGCTATTTTAAAGACTCATCAATGAAAAATGGCAGATTCTAAGAAAGAAATTAGATTCCTCTAGTTACCCATTTACTACAGTAACACAAGCCTTTGTTAGGAAATCTGCTTAAAATGCATCATTAATTTCAAAAGTTGTTTTTATAAGTCTCAAGAAAGTACAAAAAGATGGACTTTCGGAATATCCAAAATTAATCATTTTATGAGAACAAAGGCGGTATGTAGAAACTAATAATTCTAAGATTGTGTTCTATTATAAGAAGAATTTGATTGTTCTTGAACTATGCATAGTTCGAAATTCAAAGTATTACTAAGATACTTACTAATCTACTCTCATTCTCTTTATAAAAGTACTTTTGAGGGTATAGTCTTATGATATTAAATTTTGAAGGAACTAATATAGTAACGTAATATTAGAGAAATCTTATATCTTTTAAAGTAAAGATAAATAAAGATTTATTATCCTGCGTAAGGTTTAAACAGGAAATTAGATCTTACGTTCCAGCAAAATAAAATATTATCAAATAAGAAAGAGAGAATATCAGATAAAATTTCTCACTAATGGTATTTTAAGAAATATAATATACTTTGATTTATCGTCGCCTCTGGGGGGGGGGGGCATCAGGTTTAAAACTCTTCATTCATGAGTTTGTTAATGTATAGAGAAAAGTTTAGTTGAAAAATATCAACTGAATACGCCATATAATTATGAATAAATTCAATGCTTATTTTTTCCATTTCTTTTTCCTTTTTGTATTTGAAATTGTATTCATCCTGAAAGGCAGATTTATTCTGAGATATTAATTTAATTTCATTTTAGTCTCTATATTAACAAAATGATTTGTTTGAATCCGTGTAATTGAAAATGAATAATTTTGTGCATTTTTGTGAAAATATAATGAATTATTTAAATACAGTGAATCCAATTACTTTGTTAAAATACTTTTATTTCATGTATATCTAATGAGTATATTCCTATCAATATGATGAATATATTACAATGTAATATATATATATATATATATATATATATATATGTACGGCGTTTCAAAGTCAGCATCAAGATCTTTATTCTGCGAGCAATAAATACAATGCCAAGTGACAAGATTTTAATTGGGCTCTATACTTAATTCCTAAGCTGTTACATAACAATTTTCAACTTATGTTTTCAATTGGAAAGCGAAGCGTATATATGGAGACTATAAAATTTAATGAGCTGGGATTAAATTATTATGTTTAGAATATCTTTCATGAGAACAAATTTGCTGTTTAATATGACTCAACTATGTTATGGAAATAAAAGTTAAATGGTAAATCTGAGAGTTTATTTTATGTCTAATTTAATTATCCTTACATCCCCCCAATTTTTAAGAGGGAGTCACTGGCGTGGGTTTGCTCTGTTACAAAGTTAATCCATTTTCAATGTGTACAAAGCAATACATAACATCACATAGAAACACATATTATACACAGTAGGTTATCAGTATATTCCTTTTTTTTGCCTCAAATCAAATTAAAATTTTTTATCTTATTGATACAAATCATTTGCCTATAAAAGCAAATAAATAAAAATTGAATGTACACTATTTTGATGATATATATATTGGAACGTAATATACTGACGTTTAGCAAACGTCTTGAAAATATTTAGATTTAAATTTTACCAAGGATAATTATTATTTTAATAAATTTAAAGGAATTATTTTAAAGAGCATATAGGAATTAATTTTTTCAATATAAATTTAGTTCATACATCAGACCTGTTTTTTTCGAAGCTTTACACATCTTTTTTTGGTAAATAAACACTTTTATCAGTATCAGTATAATTATTCCCTGCCTTTTTTCATCAAATGCTTTGAAATCATTTGATAATTGAAAGAATCTCTGTCGCAAATAATTAAATAAATCCATTATCGTACTTCTATCAATAAACATTACCACTCGTTGAGTTCCGAGAAATAACAGATGTGGAATTCTCATTAGTTACTCAATTTAGCAAATCCCGTGGTGAGCAAACAGTGCTTATAATTGAAGTGGTTAATAAGCGATTCGAGTGAAACAATTCAATTACTCATGTACCACACTCTAAGTAAATTTACCATGAAGAAACTAATCATACTTAACATGGATCCAAAATCCTCAATACAGAGGTTATTTTGTTTTATTCTATAACAGTAAATGCAACTCATGCTAAATTTTAAAGGGGTTGTATCTCGATTATACTTTCTTTTTTTTTTTAAATTTATCTTTAAAAGTCAATAATAAGGGTTTTTAATACTTCGATAATCTTCTCTTCTCAATAGTTCTCATTTTTAATATGTTAAGTATTTATTTAATGCAGTCGATTAGATTTATTCGATTCGAATTTTAAGTAGGAAAAAGACCAATCAATTTAATTTGTTTTTAAAAAAAATATATCCAGTTATTGTACGATTGTACTTCTTCATTGCATTTACAGAATTATTCGTTTAATTCATTCTTTCAAATAATAGCACAATATTCAGAATTGATAATGGTTATTGAATAAATATAGCCTGTAATTTACGGAAATTAAACAGTTATAATTTCTTTGTATCATTTTTAAAATGAATTATACGAATAAAAGTAATAAGAGTAAATGATAAATCATTCCACTATACACTAAAGTGACAAATGTCATTGTTTATCTCCTAATATTACATCGGTCCTCTTTTTGACCATCGAAGTGCAGCAACTGGACGTGGCATGGACTTAATAGAACGTTAGGAGTCCCCTGTAAAAATATTGAGCCATGCTACCTCTATAGTTGTGCATAGAGGCTTTGCGCATCAACTGCTTTTCGATTATATTTCATAAGTATTCGATGGAATTCATATAGGGTTATATAAAAGGCCAAATCATTCACATTGAAATTGTTCAGAAAGTTCTTAAACCAATTTTGACAGTTGTGGCTTTGTGACATGGAGCATTGTCATTCATAAAAACTCCGCCCCGTTACTTAGATACATTAAGTTCATAAATGGCTGCAAAGTCTCCAAATAACTGAACCTTACCATTTCCAGAAAATGATCGAATCAGTTGGAACCCAGTTTACCTCATAAAGAAACAGCCAACACCCATTATGGATCCACCATTAGCTTGTAGAGTGCCTTGTTGACAATTTGGGTCCATGGCTTCGTGGGCCACACTTTAACGAAAGCTCTTACTAATTGAAATTGTGACTCATCTGACCAAGCTACGGTTTTCCAGTCGTCTAGGGTCTGGCTGATATGGTTACGAGCCCAAAAGAGGTTTTACAGGTGATGTCGTGCTGTTTGTAAATGGTAGGTCTGCCATAGGTCCTTAAATCCAATTTCACCTCATTTTTCAACCGCACGCATCCATCGTTACATCCTTCTTATGGTTATTTCATGTAAGTTAACGTTGTTAATTTGTTTGTCAGTTAACTCTGTTAATTCTATGCTAACGTCAGTGGTCTAGGTGCATTCTTCATTTAAATTATGCTGCATACCATTGTGTGGCTATAATCACATCAGAAATATTATCACAAAGATGTTTTGACAATTCTCTGCTCCTTTATACTTTTTGTACGTGATATTATAACAATCTGGGAATTTACATATAGCTATCCCATGACTTTTGTCTCTTTAGTGCATTGTAGGATTTGATGCTTGTGTAATGTTAAATAATGTTTTGTATAATGTTCTTTTAACATTAAATTTTGACTGTTAAAGATCTGATATACAATGGAAGAAAATTCAAATCTTGTTTTTTTTCCTATTCAAAGTTCATTTGAGTGAACAATATTCTGTAAAAAATACATTGAAAAATCATTAAACTGTCAAAATAAAGGGCAAACATATTTTAAATTGGGATAATAATAAGACGACAGTTGATGAGAAAGTGCACTGGTTAGTTATGTTAGCTGATATGTAAAGTTAACTGAAAAATAAAGTTAACTTATAAAATACAACAGTTGTAGGACAATATTAGATGAGAAATAACACTCATAAAGCTCGATCTAGCAAATTTAACCCCAGTGAAATTAAATCAATTTCTAATGTTTTTAAAAAACCAATTTGATGAATGAAGATCAAAAGAGTACTACTTATTTTATATGCACTTTTTTTTTTCTATTTTAGGAAATGAATTTCCTTTACTACAAATAAAGTATGTTGTTTAAGTGCACTTTCTTTTCTTTGCAGCACTACAAAATATTCTGTATTTACTCTAATCTATGCCGCACCTTCTTTCCAATATGAAAGCTAATGAGAAATGGTTGCGGCTAAGAATCGAATTAAAAAATGCGCTGGATAGAGCAATTACAGCAATTACAGGTTCTTGACTATTCAACACTATTTTTCCATTTTCCACAACTTGTTGAAAATTTAGGTTGCGGCTTAGATTCGAGTAAATACGGTATGTATGCTACAACTCAAATACTACTTTTAGTATTGTTTTATCCTAATTTTTGGATATTGGTATAGTTAATGACGATTTAAATTATCTATATGTGGATAAAGAAAATGTTTTTCTAGAATAAATATGCCGGTTTTAATCGAGATAATATATGTAAACATTTTTGCATTATTGATATCTAGAAAAAGAAAAAAAAGAAGATATATTTGTTTGAGAAATGAAGAAAGATAAGTAATAATAATACTCGTACTGTCTTTTTAATTCAAACTAACACCAAACTTTACGCCACAAAGAAAAAAAATAGAGGAAAACAGATAAATATTTATGTAGACTTCAAGATAAAGAAACTCATGTGATCCGTTCCCTATTATTAGAGCCTAAGATGAAAGAGCAGCAAAAATTCTATTTTTTAAACAAAAGATAAAAACATACCAGGAAATTAAAGTGAAAGAAAATATTGTACATAACAAAAAATAAAACTTTGGAAAATAAAAGATCAAAAACCTACTGTATGTTTTTCGACAAACACTTCCTTATTATAATACTTAAATTTTTTTTTCAAGATATTGTCAAAATTAAAAAAAAAAAAAAATTAAAACATATATATATATATATCGATGCATAAGCAACAGAATGCTTTTATCAATAAAAGATGACTTCATCCAATGTTCAAACC
>BMAV01016084.1:5016-31540 GCA_019973955.1 Trichonephila inaurata madagascariensis | reverse complement strand
CACACACACACACACACACACACACACACACACACATATATATATGTGTGTGTGTGTGTGTGTAATTATAGAAAACATATATAGCTTGCGCTTTCATTTTATTTTATAATTAATATCTTTTTTTTAAGTTGTTAATCACACAAATTTTTCATAACCCGTTCAAAACCATGATCACATATATGTGATAACATGTTTCTCCCACCATGGCCCACGGTATCATATATGTGATTGAGCTTTCCATGCTCGTAGGCCCATGATTACACCGGTGTGATCAGAGTTCGGAACGTTTTTATATTAATTTTTACAAAAACTTGATGGCGATAAAAACCGGTTTTATTTTTCCGAATAATGTTTTATAAATCTTTAAATTTCAATATGTGCTTTCGGCTCCATGTTTTTTTTTAATTAGATCCGAGATATTTATGAATATAAACAATTGCACATGTTTAGATTTTTTCGAGAGAATCGGACATTTAAAGGTTCGTGGTCTATTGCTCTATGGATTTCTGTTCATATTTTGAATAAGTTGGTTTAGTTTTCTAATATTTTCTATATTAGTATGCAAATGTATGGAATTTTTGTCAATTTTTTTGAAAGTGTGTGCATTTTTTTTATTCAAATAAAAACATTTTCTTTAAAAAATTCGCAATTGTTTTCTTTTAAAGATAGCGAAAAATTTTGTACACCATGTTCAAATATTATCAATGATAGTAAATTGTAAGTTTTAGCGTATTTGGTTGCATTTAAAACTTTATATGAATTTTTTAAGGAAATTATTCTTAGCAGGGAAATTCACCCGGTCCAGTGCGTGCGTATTCTATGCGAACGTACGGGTCGGGGGAAGCGCTTCTTTCTCCTTCCGCTAGTCCTGAAGAGGTTAAACCCTAAAACAGTCTTTTGTGTCTTTTGAATAAATTTTTCAAGAATAAAATAATGGAAGCAATTTAGTTATAAGATAGTACTTTCATAATTGAATTTTTTATTGTCAACAAACGAAAAAGAAAACATTTACATCAATTCATTTAATTTACATTTTCCAATAATAAAATTACAATCCTTCATTCTCAATACAATGTATATAAGTGTTGCCCAAATGAAAAGTGGGCAAGTTGAATAAAAAGAATACCTTTATTGGAATTTAAAATAAATTACCTTGGGTGTAACACAGATCTCGTTGTTTCGACAGTAGGTGTATTTCTTCGCTGTAGAAATATTGTGCTTGATTCTCGAGGAAGTCCTACACAGCTTCCTTCATCTCACCGTCCGAATGGAAATATAATGCTCTCTTAAGTGGAAACAGGTATGGAAGGCTTCAGGGAGACAAATCCAGACTGTACGGTGGGTGTTCCAACACTTTTCAACTAATTTTTTTTAAACTTTGACTGAGCTTCCCGAGAGACGTTTGGGTCGGCATTGTCATGAAGATCTGGTATCACTTATCCCCTTTCGCAAAACCTTTTGCTCTAATATATTCAAACTAAGCAGTGCTCACCATAGATTGACCCCATTCGCTGATAATTGTCCGCATTCAGCTCACCTTCCGCAATCAGAAACCATACTATCGCGAATTGTTTAGATATGGACGCCTCCCTGAAAAGCAGGACTTTAATTGTAATCTGTTTCCTCTACCAAGAACAGGCTTCATCATTGAACGTCGTATGCGATGTACACCTCCTTCCTTTATATCAATATTGGATAGCACTGCTATAGCTGTAATCATTTTGACACAGTTGCACGTGTCCACTTTTTATTTGGGTAACTCTTATATGTTACCAAAGATAAAGATATTATGGCAAGGATATTGAAATAGCATTCAGAGCAGAACAGATACAAGAAACATCCATTTCGACTGTAAACAGATATCAGGCATAGCACAATATTGGTGTAATGTGCTAAAAACCACTTTTTTTCGATGTTCTTGGACATTGTTTAGATTTCATATTATTTAGAATCCACACTTTTTTTTAAAAAAAAAATTACCATTTTTTATCCCAAACATGTTTAATTAATTAATATTAAGAAAGATAAGTAAAACGTTTTATCTTCCTAATATAAATATATATTGCAGATAAACTCTTGATTCCGTTGCTATTGGTAACTTTTAATCGATTGCAAATAATAGAATAATGGGTTGCACATTACACTTAAGTGCCACTGAATTAGGGATAGAAAGGGCTATGCAAATTGTGTAGCACTGCACATCATTTATGAACAAGTGAGAGCCCTGTGGTAACTGCATATACAGCGCTTACTGTGGTAGTACCGAATTAGTTGCAGGAATTGCCAGTATGGGTAAACCGCCTGATTTAGACGCCTTCAATCACGAAGAATTTGTAGCTGCGCGGCGCATGGGCCTTTCAATTTCCGAAATCGACAGACAGCTAAGAGTTTCAAAGTCGACAGTATAGGAAGTATACCACGAATACATGGATGGTGGAAGAAACTAGTGATGGAGCAAACTGCAAAGGACATGTAACCTTAACAGTGTGTGGTGAGAGAAAGCTTAGGCGTATTGTTCTCTCAAATTACCACCCAGTTGAATAATGGTGCCAGTCGTACAGTCAGTAAACAGACTGTGCAACGCTCGCTTCCCCTTATGGGTTTCGGGAGCCTTCGAACTACGAGAGTACCTTTGCTCAATGCTCGTCATCGGGCTGCAAGTCTTGCTTGGACAAGAGAGCACACAGACTGGAATGTAGAGAGGACTGGAAACGAGTAGCATGAAGTGATGAGTCCTGATTACAACTACTAGGCTGAGAATATGGCGTCAGGTTCATGAAGCCATGGATCATGTATGCCAGGTTGGATCTGTACAAAGTCATAATGGCTCAATTATGATCTGGGGTGTTTTTTTGTGGCACTGTTTGGGATCTTTAGTGCGTGTACCAACCTCTCTCAATGCAATTCGGTACGTAGAGTTACTGGGTGATCACATCCATCCATTCATGCTGTCTGTTATCCACACGGTAATGGAGCTTTCCTGCAAGACAACTGTAGCTCTCACAAGTCCCGATTGGCTACTGACAAGTGGAATGAGCATTTATCTGAATTTCTGTTATAAACTGGCCCCCTAGAAACCCAGAATTAAATCCTATTAAAAATTCTTGGAATGTTTGAAATAAGTCGTGAAAGGCCATCACACCAACGAATTTTACAGAATTATGGACCACTTTAGCCAATATCTGGCAATTCTTTCTCGTGGAACGTTTCAAGAAATTTGTTGAATCTATGCCTCGTCGTGGGGCAGTCGTTATCAAGGCCAGAGGATGCCCAACTCGTTACTAGGTAGGTATCTCTAATTTAGTGGCACTTCTGTGTAGTTTCTCCAATCCATTTTTTTCTACTATTAAACCTACCGCCTTAAAAATTGGTAGGCATGTTCTTTTCTTAGAATATAGTTCCTCTGAAAACTGGTTTTGAAAAAGCAGACCTCCAAGGGGGATTTGGAGGGGTTAAGAGGCGTTATAAAAAAATCTTGTCTTTGAATTGTTAGACTCCACATACTTGTTAGCATGTTTTTTTTTTGTTTGTTTAGTAGAGATCCACTAAGAATGGATTTTCCGGAAACTGAGTCCTATGGCTGGGGAGTACTGATAAAAAAAATTCCCGTTTTTGTACTACCCGACCAACCATAATGAAATTTGGTATGCATGCTTTTTCTGTTAAATTGAAATCCGTCAAGAACGGGGTTTTGGAAATTGACTTCTCAAAAGGGCTACGGGGCTTAGTGATAAAAAAAGTCCATTTTTGAATATTAGGTTTAGGCTTTAAATTTGGCAATCATGTTTATTTTGTTAAGTAGACATCAACTAAAAATGCGTTTTGCGGAAATCCATTTTAGGGTAGGATAATACGGATGAGAGTAAAAGTTCCTGTCCTTTTTAAAACAAGACGTGAGAGTTGTATGAATGTTTTTAAATATAATCGAATGCTTATGCTAGGACTTAGATATCAATAATACGCAATACTAATATGATCAATAACAATGGTATATATTCATACAATATTATGAAATACCCAACGAAGCAGGAGGGGAGCTTTTAATACCTCTATACATATAATAAAATACTGTTTCTTGTGAAATGTTTAACAAACGTTTTCCTCTATATAAAAATTAATAAAATTTAGAGCAAAATAATTTTTTTAAAAAAATTGATCTATTTTAGAAGGGAAACCTTTTTGTTCCCTTCTTGATATAGAGTTAAAATTATAATAGCATCTAAACTGAAGCAGATACACGAAACATTACATTTTAAGCAATTATATTTTTGCCAGATAACTGTCTGTGAAAAGAAGTCATTATATTACTCGCAGACATAATTTGTTCAGGTTTATTATGGTATTACGCGCCAAGATTGATAATCAATAAATCGATTTCTAATCATTTCTTTCCGTCTCATCTTAATCGAATGAATTAGGAGTGTTCAATTTCATGCCTCGTGGGCACAGATCCCCCTCCTTACAATAACAGAAGCTGCGGAAAAGAAATATATTATAAATATATATAATTATGTGTGTACAATCATTATTTTTACGATTATTATGTACTATATCTTTTTGTACATAATTTATATTTTCCTTTTTTCTGAACTCCTCATCGCCTCCCTAAATGAGAGTGCTTAAGAAATAATTGGAGAAAAGAGTCTAAATTATAAACTCGTAATTGGTTGTTTAAAACCACAGTTATATTTGCACTTAATTCGTGAATAGTGTGAAGACATGTACATTAAAATAATGAATATTTCACTGTTCTTTGAATGTTCAACTAGCTTGGAATAAAAGCATTTATTTTATTAAAAAACGTTAAATTCCGAAATTCATGTTGCGGAGTTTATGGAATCACACAGAAATCGTTAAAAGCATAAACGGGTAAAAATGATTATAAAACAATTTTTGAAATAAGCAGTGTTTTTTTCTAAGAGGAGCAATATATTTATCTACTATGAATGCAATTTTGGTGAAAACACTGGTAGGGGTAATGGGTAACAAATGTTATAGAATATTTCGTGCTTTTCTCTCTAAATGTCACACACACATGTATATATTCAGAGGCGCGTAAGAAATTGTTCATATTTTATGTGTAACAACACAGTCGCATAAGCGTTTTACTACTTGTTGGGCGTTTGGTTGGTGTCCTGACATGAACATAAATTAAATAGGACCAAATCTCATTTAGATATATAGCATTGGTAATCTGGATACAGTTATCTTCGTATAAGTTCTCACGGTGGCTGTTGCCAATGTGCTGCAATTTTGCCAGAATGACAGGACAGGAGAAAAGTCCCTGTCGTGACAGTGTTTGCAGAAGGAGTATTAATTTGCCATTCTTTTGGATTGTAATGTCCCCAAACGCTTCGGGTTCTAAGCATTGTTAATGTGCTTGTCAAGCATCTTCTCGTATTATTTTCGGGAATTTGCTACATATGAAACGTTGCATCAACTAACAGATTAAATGCGTGAGTAAACACCTGGTACACTTGTATTGATTTTATCATTCTCGCGGTGTTATAAATGTGTTAAGTCAGCGTTTCTCAAACTGTGAGGCATGCATCCCTTGGGGGCGTTATAACTTTACGAGGGGGGCGCGAGCATATTAAAAAGTAGACAACAACGGATTATTTTTAAAAAATCACTAATTTACTGAAAGTAAACAAACTAAAAATACATTCTGACGTAATAAAAAATAGAATACACATTTGCACTGATATAATACACTTATAAAAGTATCAGTACTGAACAATGCATTTTATAATTAATTTAACAATACCAAGTTAAGAACAAGTAAATAATTACCAGTGATACCATGGTTTTGTCATATATAAAACTATATGCAAAAATTAATACTTATCGTGATAATTTGTGCGGCTTATATTTAATCCCTTACCAGCCGATTAAAAGTTATGCGATTCGCTCCCCAATGCCACCGTTTTCCAAGTAGGCGTGCTTATGTGATGTATTGGGAGGGAGGAGAAAAGGAATAAATAAGCAAATCCTCTGAAATAAGTACATCCTTCGCAAACACTGTCCCTTTATTGCATTCCAAAGCCTTTGGAATAAATTTATGGATAGCAGTGCTCAGAAAAAATCGTACTTTTGACAGACGTATATATACGTCCAGGGAAAATAACGTTTTAGCTAAGTGAGACGTATATATATGCTTTTGGAACTTAAGAGGTTTAAATCTTATTGTAGCTTTAGCATCAAAGTATCGCATTATGGAATTCAATACATTGTTATTGTATGGAGGGGGGCGCGATGAAAATTAAGACTGAATATTGGGTCGCAAGTGTTGAAAGCTTGAGAACCACTGTCTTAAGTCATTTATACGTCTTGGTTGAGGACTTTTTTGTACAGTCAGCTGTGTGTAGGTAAAAAGATGCGTTGGCATCGTCTACCGAATGCTGTCCTACATGTTTGATATTTGAAAGATCAGGCTGTAATCAATTCAGTGTGTCACTTTTGTTAGGAGAATTCCTTGAAACTAAGTCAATAAACATGAAGCATGGAATATAAAGCCAAAAGAAATCTATTGCAGCATAAGAGCACAATATCAAGTTCGTCCAAAACCTAAAGAAAAACGACATCAATGGATCTTAAGGTTGTTGGAGAATCAGTATATAAATTATACGTACGAAATATAGTTTGTCAGCTGAAGTTTGATTTCAAAGGTCTAACGGAACACCGTTCAAAAAAGAAGTATCTGTATACAGCAAAAATGAAATCATTCACTTAAAGCAGGGGTACTCAACCTTTTTTTCTGCTGGACCGCATGCATGATTCAGCTATTTCACGCGAACCACAACATGAGGATAAATTGGGGAGGGTGGGGGAAATGCTTTAAGATTAAGATAAAATTGGAAATTTAAAATGGGGAAAATTGATCATAATATTATAACTCCTGTTTTGCTTTTTTAATTATTATTTTTTTACTTTTATTTTAGAAGCATAATTGCTAAATTAGAAGCATTTAAGAAATACTCCTTCACAATTCATGCATCAGTAAACGGTTTCATATGATTACCAATAATATAACAAACTTCATGGTATGTCTTTATCACCTCTGTGATATTACTAGTGACAAAACACTTTATTGCTGTTGCAAAGATTATTCAAGAAAAAGCCTATTTATCCCTTCCTGAAAGAGATCTTCGAGGAAAAGTGTCATTGAATGATTTCTGTTTATTGATTTTTTTTTAAATACAGCACTTTCGTGGCAAATCAAACAATTACTGATTCATGTTTGTCTTTTACTGCAAAATAGTCAACCTCTCAATCGTCTTGAAACGATATATTTTTTTAGAATATTTTTCACTTGCAAGGTATGAAAGATAGTTATAAAAATTAGTTCCACCCATCAAATTGTTTCTACTCCACTGTTGTATGTTATCACTAAACGTAACCGTTCCAAATAGAAAAAGAATACCAATTCGTACCCATACGACACCAACTGTAAAAAGAAATTTCATATATTTGATTTCTTGACAAAGATTTTCTCTCCAAATTTTTATTTCAATGTTCTTAAATAAGTAAATTTCTCTGAGAAATTAGCCATATCCAGGCCACTTAAAAAGACTCGTTATGACCCATGTGGCCCGCGGGTCACAGGTTGAGTATAGCTGGTTTTGAACCTCGACAGATTTAACGAGCATCAATTTCTGTACTCGGTGGGCCGTCGGACTCGGACTCATGACACACCAGCCATTAATCTGTGATTATAATCACTAGTTTGCTGCTGCTTTTTTACGTGAAACAGAATTCCTTCAGTAGAAAATGAATCTATTTTATAGAAACAAGTAACTAATTATTCCTTATAAAATCTCAATATTTTGTATTCGAAATTAAAACAGATAGGAAAGATACAACCTCTTTAAAGGTCAAGCAAAAAAATCCTAACAATACATTTGACGTATCGTATAACTTAAAAAACAAACACCACACAATCGAATAATTATTCTTTTCACACGGTGAAATACCTTTGGAACAGGAAATTATTTCTTTTACAAATTTTCTTGCCTAAGAAAATAAACATAGCAATGAAGTATATTCTTTCCCACCTTATATAAAAACTACCTAATTATATGAATTTAAAATAAAACAAAATAAATTGCATAAGCTCTGTAAAATTGTTTTTATTTTCATTATCAACAGCGGGTTGACAATGAGCGTGGAATACATTAGCATACAAATAGTTTATTAAAATATATAATTATAAAGGATTTATATATATAATTTGAGTTTTTTGAATAATAATTAGACAATTACTAAAATAGAAAAGTGAAAATTAATTCTGATAATAATTTAAATGCATGGCTTTGCTTGACAAAATTAGCTTCTTTTTTTATTATATAAACTCACATTTAGATTTTTATAAAAAAAAAAAATCGTTTATTTTTTTGAAGAACATTTTACATCCACTCCTTGCGTACCAGACTGCGTTTTCGAAGGGATTTCTAATGATACTGACCTTGGCATTACGGCTCTTATTTTCTTTTCTTCTTTTGACTCTGACGAAGGTGCACGTTCGCACGCTTTGTAAAATTGTATAACTATTTTTATTGTTTATTTATACTTTTCCTCTCTTGCCAATATGGCATCGTCATTCGATTTCAACGAAAGTGATACAGAATGAGAACCGTTTTGCCGGAAACCGATGAATACGACAATGACTTTGATACGGATTAATCTATTTATGATGAAGATGAAAAAAAAAATGAAACACAAATAATAATACACTTATGTAAATTATGTAAAAATGCTTTGTGTTCCAAATAACATTTCGAGCAAACTCAAGAAGATTTTTAATTTTCTTTTTTTGTTCAAATTTTTGTAACCCAGATATTTAGTGACTTAGCTTTTGTAATTTTATACAATCCAAACAAAAAAAATAATCTACCGTATATTTTTTTTTATGTTGGTTACACATGTTGTACTCCTAAATAAGCGATGTATCCACAAGAGTCAGTGAGTGAACGTCACACTGTTCAACTAAAGGAGGGAGTTTGGTGAAGGACCTCCTAACTTTGAACCATGATCACGTGACGAGGACGACACCTGAGCTGACACCACCCTTCCTAACGGCCCCACCAACGGATGAGTTCTCAACAAATTTAACGTACATAGCTAACGTACGCGGTGGGTCGTCAGCGGTATTAGGATCGAGCTCATGACCCGTTGGCCACGAGTCCGTTGCCTTGACCACTAGGCTACCACGGCCTCGTATCTACATGAGGTTACAGTGGAATTTTGTCCTATTCATAACATGGCATGTGTCCACTAGTGGTTACATGGTAGGCAAGTGGTTAAATTATTTTTATGTATGCGAAACTTTTATACTAGTTTTATTTAAACCCCGAATCTCTTAAATTAAACATTTCACACAGAAGGGGGGGGGGGATGGATTGATTTTACATTGAAATTATCCATTCATAATTTTTTCATAAATAAAAATCAGAACAAATGAATGAAGATTAGCGTGAAGAGTATCATTTAGTTCTTATTACAAAAAATTAAATGTAGGCCGTGGGTAGCCTAGTGGTTAGAGCATCGGACTCCAGACCGGAAGGCCTGGGCTCGATGCCCGATGCCATCAAATACCTTTCAAGTACACACAGAGTACGCGCTCGTTAAATCCGTGGGTCCGAAAGTCTTGTGGGCTGAATTACGAGTGCAGGGGACTGGAGAATATTCCCCTCCAGTCCCATGGCAAAATTGGGGAGGTAGAGATAGGTGGTGTCGCCATCTATCGTCTCTTCGGGGAATTTCGCCGAGCTCATTCGTACTGTCACCTGTGTGGTGCTCAAGGCCAACGACAGGTGTACTTCTAGCCCCTTGCCACGATGAATTTCGTGGGCCTCGTTCTGACTACGTCAGAAAGATGGCATTAGCCGCTACAACAACAAAATTAAATGTATTGAGTTCACCTACGCTATGGTTTGTTGGCGTTGTTAATTTTTGCTTTGTCTTTAAGAGGCTTGCATAAGTGTGAAATTAGACAAATCATACAAAAAAAAAATAGAGAGAAAAACTCTTACTATTTGGGTCTTGAATAATTTCAAATTAATCATCGGGCTTATGGAATTACGCAGAAAACATTTAGAGACTTATAGCTTTTGACTTGATGGTCTCAGAGGGAAACCGCCACCTTTCTGAGGTATTTGTTTGTATCCCAGCTGTGATGTGTGCTTCGAAACAACTCTTTAAAGATCTGTTCTTGGATATTTTTAAAACAGCGTAAAACGCTGAATAAGGCGTGGATGGTTGCTTACAATAAAGAGAATATATTTCAAGCAACAATAATGTGCAATAACGAAATAAATATTATATATTATTGAACAACACTGCACACATACATCCTTCGCAGAACTTATGCACAATTCTTAAAATAAGGCCTGAAACTTAACATAATTACCTAATTTATTTTCGTAGTTTGATACAGTATGCAATTTATTGATTTTTATTGTATTTTTGTATATATATATATTTATATTGCATGTTATGTTGAATTATTTAGCACTCTGTTCGTATTACCAATACACAAAATTTATGTAGTTATTGACAGATTGAGAATTATTATTAATTTTATTTATAATTACTGCTGTTTGAAACTAACTTAAGGCTGTTTTCACCATATGTACGAGAGCGTGAACTTGACTTGGAGCACATTTTCGGACAGAAAAAATGCCTCAATTTTTTAAAAAAAATTGTCACATTATAACTCATGCATTTGTTTATAATACAGTGTTTTAAAATTTCAAAATATTTCATAAATAATAAGTTTTTTCTTTTAACATGTAAAGGGATAGCTGATTTAACGTTACGGTATGGGAAAATAATGCAAACACATTTTATAAAAGAAAAAATGTGTCAACTCGAATGAAAAAGAGTAGTATGATCAAATAAGTGATTCTCTACAGGATAGTGTAGCCAGAATATAATATTAATGTTTGTGTGTGTGTGAGTACTTTTATATCTGAAAAAATATTCCGAACTTGGCTCCCATTCTTTAACATTAGCCGAAGATAGCCTTAAGCTATTTTAACGAAATTTTACTTATAACACATAATTTTGCAACTTATATTTGTAGCCGCTGTTGCAAAGCACAGAAAAGTAATTTCTTTCTTTTTACATTTTTATCAGTTAATAGGAAGTATTCATTTATTAAAAGTAAGTAACACTTTTAGAGATTTCGCCGATCGTGGCAGTCAAAATTTCGACTGCAATTCTCAGAAGCGCGCATGATCTAATTTTCCAGAATTGTTTCACTGAGAACAGTAATCTCCCCCTCGAGATAAAAGGTAATTCTTTAATTTGCTTTAATGCGTATAATAAATCACCATGATTATAAGAGTGAATTTCATGCATTAATTTTTAAAAATTTTTACAATAAAAATGTTTTCCAGATAGGGTTAAAATAATACCAAAGACATGACGATAAATAACATTAAACTGAAATTTGTTTAAAACTTTTAATCATATTTAAGTATCAGGAATGGCAAGTATCTATCTTACGTTTTAATACTTATTTTAAATGATTTATTGTTTCACAATATGTGAATTCTACACCGTTTTTTAACAAAAAAATATAATAGTTGATTATGTTTGGGAGATTTATCTTAATTTCTTCTGGTTGAATTATTAAAATGCACACATTTCTGCAAGGAAAATGTGCAATTATTTAAATTATTATAAGCCTGTACTGTTAAAAATATACTTTTATATCGGAAATCTATTGTATACTGCAGAAAGAAAATACATTTTATATAATATTTTGTACTTGTTTGTTCTACAGAGAATTACACTTTTGGTATGCTATTCATTTTAATCTTGTTTAATTTATATTTTGGTGGAAATACGTACCACGGTTTTTCTCCTATCCTGATATTCTAACGTGGCTTTTCAGTTAACATGATAAAAAATATTTTTTCTTTATATTTTTGATACCGTACAATTAATTAAAGTATGCGACTTAAAAAATTATTAATCCCTTAACCGGTTTGCCTATACACCATACGGGCTACCCAAAAGTTGACCACTACTTGTTGGCCCGTATGTTGTACGGGCATTGATAATTTTTCTTTCTGTCTTCGAATTTCTCGTATTTTTTTAATTCTTATAGTGAGATTATTAGTGCTAGTGTTTTTAACATATGTCATTTGTTGATGATATTGAAATATTTCTCATTCGGGATATCCTTTTTGTGAACGCGGGAATTTTTCTTTGAAGGCAGGAATTAAAATTGTGATACCCCATGGCCCGGGGGTATCATCTCTTCATCTACGCGACCTAGAATTGTAGGAACAAATGATTGATTTGTCAAATTCTCCATAATAAATCTAATTTATTATGTCTAAATATATATAGATCAACGCAACACAAGTCCTACTAGAGGGATATGATCAGGAGTGATACTGCGTAATTATCAATTCTAAGTAAATAGCGCATGAAATCCTACTCACTATCTCTATGAGAAATTAACCTCAGAATCTTTATTTACTGTCGATTCCTTAATAAGCTATAGTCCGTTCTATAATTAATCTCTTACCAATATCTCACGGCGATCAGCACCTCGGCTTTCTATCGCTTCGTGTATTCTATTCTTCTACTATTATTCTTCCATTCTGTTATTATCCGACTTCTATCCCTCTTTTATCCTACTTTTATCAGACTTCTATTAAACTAACTCGCGAATGCTAAAGCTCCCTTATATATCTATTCACTAATCTGCATATAGTGGTTTCTTCTTGAGAGGGTTGGATTAAAATAATGCCATTCTGGCCCCAAAGATTCCCCAAGAGGATTAGTGAGAAGGTGCGATAAAGCCCCGTCACAAAATTTATTAAAATTTTAGATAAAGAACAAGTATTGGTTAGACAAAGCGCAATTTGTTACATTTGAAGAAATGAAAATGAAGATAAAATCCTCAAAAAGCCGATATATTGTTGAATCGATTGCTTTGTGAGACTTAGTATTACACTATGCCTCAAATTGTGTATGCATGAATATACACTCACTTCCAAAAGTTAAGCACGAAGATTTAAAATGCAAAAAAATCAACAAATACTGCTTTGATTGACACAAAATTTGGCAGTAAAGTAGCATATATATTTATACATAAAACAAAATCAATAATTATATACAGAAATAAAAACAATATTAAATTTTTGTAAGTTATCAGATAATGTCATACAGGAGACTTAATCAGAATTAAGTATAAAGTGAAAATAAACAGCATAAAATGAAAAAAAGGACATTAATAGGGTATGTGATCCCCCCTCATCTGTTTGCAAAGTTTACACCTTCTGACCATGCTTTCAATTAGGTGGTCAATCACCGCAGAATTAAGCAATTGCCATTCTTCCTGTAGAGCAGTTTCCAGCTCAATAAGAGCAGCTGGAGGTGGGAAACGTGAAGATACAGCACGGCCGAGAGCATCCTAAAGATTTTCAATAGGATTAAGGTCGGGCGAATATACTGGTCACGCCATACGCGCAATCCTTTCTGACTCCAGGAAGTCATCGACGATGTCAGCTCTATGGGGACGTGAGTTATCGTCCATTAAAACAAAAGTAGGGCCAACTGCTGCAGCTTAAATCTCACAATGGGTTCTAGGACTTCATCTCTCGATATCGGACAACCGTCACAGAACCCCGTTTAAAGATGTGCAGGTCGGTGCGGTATCCTAATGAAATCCCTGCCCACACCATAATGCTTCCGCCTAGGAATGCGTGATGTTTGGTGATGTTTTGGGGGTGATTGCGTGTTCCTTGTTTACGCCATATTCTTATACGCTTGTCATCTGGCTCCAGAGAAAATCTTGACTAATCAGTAAACATGACATTGCCCCACTCAGACACAGTCCAATTGCCATGCTCCCGGCACCACTTTAATCATGCCCCTCTTGATTGGACGGATAGAGGAACAGAAACTCAAGGTACCCGGGCATACAGTCCATTCATATGTAATCTTCGGCGTACAGTAGCTGCAGATATAGCCTTACCAATGGACGTTGTAACCATAGATAACACACGTATTTAGGTCGCTCAGCGATTCCACTTGCCTACAATAGCAATATATCGATGTTCCGCGGGGGTTGTAACCCTTAGGCGACCACCTACGTTCTTTCGGACAGCTGTCTGTGTGGTTTGGAATCGTTTCCATAAACGTGAAATTACAGAATGATGAACGCCGAAAAAAGAGCAACATCTGTGATCGACTGTCCTGCTTCAATGCACCCCACAGCCCGCCAGGGCTCAGAATCTTCCATTCGTTTTCTGGAAGTCATAGAAACACGTATGTCTTGAAAACAAATTGTACGAAAGTTTTAAACACCTATCAGCACTTACAATCAACTTCTGTAACCCTTCATACAGCTGGCTTCTATTAAGACTGCCCTTTTTGCATATATCTTGACATAAAAGCACGATTTTCTGTGTTACCTAACATATTTGCATACTTCCATCTACCTCTGCAACGAATTGCATCCTCTTCAACTCTGATTGGCTTCCGGAAATTAGCATTTTCCTCTCCATGCTTAACTTTTAGAAGTGAGTGTATAAACACTCACACCATACCCTCAACCGTTTGAAAAAGACATACGAACATGAACATTTTTTGTAAGTATCAGAGAAATTATTTAAAGATATATGAAACTTTATTCTTAGGACGCAGAGATTACTTATAAATTCAAACATTTAAGGGGTTTTGTGTTTGACAATTATGAAATTGAAAATAGTGTTAAAACTTTAACCCTCCATGCGGTCTGCACGTAAAATTCCTCCATTCCAGAGATGCCTTTTCTGCCTTCAAGCAATATTCCCAAAAGCGGCCGCGCCGCATTCTTAAAAATAAGGCCCAACCTCTTTTGAGAATCCCACCTGAAAGCAAAAAAATATGTGCGGTGCATTTTTGAAGCATCTCCAGAATGACAAGACTTTAAGTGCAGACCACTTAGAGGGTTAAAATTAAAAATTAAAATGAACTTTTTCCATTTTCTCATTCTGTTAAGTATTAAATATGTGTATTAGTACTTAGATATATGGAATAAATAAATGTGCCTTTTAAACAACATTTAGGATAAAATTGACCCCTAAAGGGTTTAAGCTGTATCAAAATTGATACATTTCTGTGCTTGAAAATATGTATAGAGTTCGGAAGCCGCTTAAATAAAATGAAAGTAACTTTAAATAGTTCAAGATTCAGAGAAAAAAAGAAATTTCATATAAAGAAATAAATACTATTCTTTTACATCACTAAAAGAATTAAAATTATAATCTTAATTACCAAGATGAAAGTATAAGTTTCCATTTAAAATAAATATTGTGACAATAATCAACTTAATAAAAAGAGGAAAAAAAGTAAAATTGTTCCTAAGAATTAACTGTTACAAAATTTAACCTACCATAAAACCTACCAAAATTTAACCTACCATACGCTCACTTTCAACGCAAAAAAATAATATCGAAATTTACGAATACGTGTTATACCCTGGGCATTAAAACGACAGCATCAAAAATAAAAAAAAAAGAGAGGTTCATAAGAAAAAATTAGACTTCTGCATACATCAGAATCTTATTTATTTAAAAGAAATGGCATATATATATATACCTAATGAATTTAAAAGATTGTAGTTCTAGAAGTATACTATTTTTTCAAAATTCTGCAATAATACATCAAATAAAAATTTCAAAACACATTCGCATTGCACACATACATTTTAGGTTCCTTTGCAATGAAAAGATGCACATTATACGACAAATATACCTAAAAATTAAGTAATATAGCTTGAAAGTATAGGTACCCTTATACGCTGGATCTTATGGTAAGTCTAATTCAAGAAGAATATTACTTGAAGAAAGTGAAATAAGTATGATCCAGATTATAATGAGGATAAACATGTCTTTTGAGATTACTATCGAGAAGAAGAAGTTTCTTAAATACATAAAATTCTATTGTTTCATTTGAAGTTCATTTATATCCCAACCTTCCTAATTTATATGGGGAAAATGCACAAAACAGCAGTTTAATGAGCGATTTTGTATGTTTCGTGAAGATTTTGAAAAGGATTTTTCTTCCTGAAAAGAAATATACTACTAACATAAAGTAAGCTTAAAAAATAAATTAAAAGTACAAAAAAAAAAAAAAAAAAAACTTTTTTAAAACCAATTTGTTATCTAACTTCGCTAAAAAGAATAAAATAAACTTTTCTTTTAAAACTTTTTTTACAATCAGCTTATAACGTCATTACACAATTTATGATATAAAAGCTTGTAGCGAGGTTTAAGTACTCGTATTTACTTAGTTTGAAAATTTTAAAAATTAAAATGAATCAGATCATCTTATTTAATTGACATGTTTATCTACACAGGTAAATCTCGCGACAAGCTTTTATATTATAAATTGTTTAATGACGTTACAATTTGATAGTAAAAAAAAAGTTTGTTTTATTCTTTTTAGTGCAACTAAATAAAATCTTGGTTTTAAAAAGATTTTTTTTGTTACTTTTAATTTATTTTTTACTTTTTAATTATCCCTGGACAGGTTTCTCAGCTTGTTCATCTCATTCACCACATCATTGTTGCGAGGTCGTTTACCAGTTAATTTCGAACAATCTAACTCAGGGGTACTCAACCTTTTTTCCCACCTGGCCACATACATAGGATGTCAGTTTGGCGCGAAATCGATTTTCGTCACCAAACCTTTGGCTTTCAGTAAAATCGCGTTTTTTATTAAGGTTATTTTTTTTGAGGGCTTATTTTTTAAGTTAATGCTTTCAAACTTCACACATCGATTGCAAAAAACGGTTATTTTTAACCAAAAAAATGTAAAAAAAATATACTGTATTAGTAGATTCTCGTAAAAGGGTATTAGACAAAAAACGAAAAACGAAGAAAAAAAAACTTTTTAAATCTGTAATTTTCAACCAATTTCTTCAATCTTTGTGCAAAATTTGGATAACACTATTCTATAAACGGAAAAAAAGTTTCGTGCGATTATCTTTGTAAATAACGAAGTTATTAAATGTTTAATTAAAAATTTGAATATCATTTGAAATATCATAAAAAAAGTTTACTGCATTTTATTTTTTAAATGACTGATTCTAAAAGAAAAAAGCATGAACTTTTATAGTGTAGAATATCGATTCATTAACAGGAAAAAAAAACAACAACATAAGGGACGATTTAGAAATCTTTTTCTTGAAAACGCATCGACTTTGATTCATTTTAGGAAAAATCGTAAAAAATGGAAAATATTATTATTTTGTAAAACAAATGATACCGTATCGTGGCGAAATGAATGATCTTTCCGATTCTGTAATTATTTTTTGTCTGAGTTCTATATAAATAATTAGGTGGCTTTTTTTAAAAACGTTAAGAAAATCGGAACTTCTTTAAACTCAATCCGAAAAGCCGCTCGATGGAATAAAAAGTCAACAAGAGTAAGAGAATTATACGTTTTAAGGTTTTAAAACGTATAATTCTTTACGAGTACCTTTACGAGTTTGAACCCTTTCGCCATAAAACTTATTCAGCTGATAAAGCAGCTTAGACTGCGCGGTCATCATATCAGAGGGAACCAGCATGGTCGCTGGCCGACCCTGTTGTAAGAATGACTGGTTGGTTCAAGAATGAATGCACTCGAGGCGCTTGCAGCCACCCCGCTCAAATGGTAGGCAGGGCTACTAGAAAGCTCCGCCCAGACGCAAAAATGTAAAAGATAGTTAACAGTGAATATCAAATAATTTTTAAATAATTAATAAGCTTTTAATTTCTGGAACATTGTAATATAAATTTACTTAGTCATATTTTACACATCATCGCTGCTTGCTCTACCTTAAATAGTTTCCCTTTCATTAGACCATAGCAACCTAGTAATTAATATCACGAGATCCACTGAAGATGAGATTCGTGCTTATTGATATGGTCTTATCAAATAACAGCTTTCATTATTAAGTGTAATGGATCTTCAATGAAATAAGGACTTGAATTCAAGCCTCAACTTGAACAATGCCAATCGCGAAGTTCTTGACCTTGAACATACAGCTACCACAGCAGCAACTGACCTTATAATCTTGGTGTAGTGTGAAAGTTAGGGAAGTGAAACACAAGCTCACTTAACGATGATTCAAAATTACGTGAGGTCCATAGTCAATACTCACGCGTTGCTCTAAATCAATGGTTTTCAAACTGTGTTCCACGGAACCCTGGGGTTCCACGAGGTATACCTAAGGGTTCCGCGAGTCACAATTAAAAATCGAAAAGAAAAATATAAATATATATGCTAAATGTATTCACGTTCTCTGTTAAGTTTCGGTTTTACTCCCACGGTCATTAAAGCCAAAAATTTTATTTATATGTAATTTTATTTTGTATAATAATTAGCTCCTAAATTTTAGATCACAAATTCATGAAAAATACGGTAGCATATCTATAAACACTTAAATGCCATTCAAAACAATGTATTAAAGGGAAATATATTTTCAACGTGAATAGCTACAAAAACAAAATATGAAAACAAATGAAATGCACCTGCAGATAATTTCAATTGACCTAGACTTCAACATTTTATGTAAAAAAAAGCGAACATTTATTCCATTTACCAAATATAATGCTTGAGTAGGATACACTTGGATCATAAATTAATATTATTGCACTGTGTGAGTAAATTATACTACAATTATATTAAAATTTTAAATAACAAATACAATATTTTTTTATAGCTGTCTTTATATAAAGTACCTATATCATGATCTATTTCAATATTAGTTTAAAATACATTCTTTTATGTACGGAATGAAGTTCCACTGAAACACCTTATAGTTCCAAGGGTTCCGTGAATCAAAAAAAATTTGAAGACCACTGCTCTAAATCAAAATTAACAGGGGCAAACTCATATCTCTCATACAGGGGAGGGTAGGGGAGGTACATTCTAAAAACACGGTAATTGAAAGTGCTGAAGAGTATTCTCTATGGAAAAATTAAAATTTGTTGAACTATGAAGTAGGGTTGAATTCCCAATCCCCTTGCATATGCTAGTGAACGTTAATAAAACCAAATCAAATGAACATCAACGATGCCTTCTGCGAAACTCGCGATATTAATTACTGGGGTGCTACGGCCCAATGAAAGTCAATTTACTTAAGTTAGAGCAATCAGGAATTCTGTGAAAATGTGTAAAATATGAGTATACAAAGTTAAAGTCATCGGCCAAGGCTACAAAGTCTTACTTCAATATGTCATACACACATCCTCCATCTTTTTTAGTACTTATGTATAAGGATTTAAATTTATGAATAATTTTCTATGAATAATAGGTAGTTATATATAGTAAATACAAAAAAATAACCTTAAATTCCAACAATTCTATTAAATATGCGTTAAAATTTGTCCAATTTTTTTTTTCGAGATTTCCTATTTTGCAGTCTACGAACAATTATCAATAAGTATTGATAGTATGGTTACCACTAGAATTGGCCGTCAAAAAAAACCTGCCAAATTCACCTAGAGGCACCCTAATTAACACGTAAATCAAATTAATGCTTTATTAAGCTTTTAAATACATTAATATAATTAATTTTTAAAAATTCAATAAATTTTTAAAAAAAATTCTAGAAATTTGATTGTATATATAATGATTCTAGTAACTGAGGACTCAATCTTTTCTTTTATGGTAATTAAAAAATTCCTCTCAATTTTCATTCCCAAAAGGAAAAGAATAAAATAATGAAATACCTTATAGTACATTGATATTTATTTTTCTGATAATCACATCATTGAAAAATTTAAATGTTATGAATCTTAAATTATAGGGATCAATGTATTTAAAATTTTATCTTTTTTTCACCTCATATGGGTCTTGCATTACTCAAGAACATGGTAATACAGCTGTAGAAAATAAATTATTTCTCAAACTAATGAGGTTTTTTCAGCTTCACTTGTTTTTAAACAGCAATAACATATAATTTGCCCTTTCATTAAATAAAGATTCCTTATACTTATCGATTTTCTTAAGAAAAGAGACCAACCACTTAAACCAGCCATCTATGTAATTAAGCTTCTGTTATCGCATCTACTTTTTTTCTTAAGCACTCTCATTTGCAGAAGTGAGGAAAAGTTCGCAGTAAAGACTGTTGTAAGGAACTCGTACCGAACAAGATGCTTTTAACGCCGGTTGAATACATCATTATCCTCACGATGCGTTTCTTTTCTGCATCATTTTCTTTTCCCTGCTTTGGGAATAGAGTGCTTTAACAATGATGAATGTAAATCAAAATTTCTATTTCTTGGTTGGATGAAGTAATGATTGGAATTCCATTCATTGATTTTATCTCTTAGTATATAACATATCGCCATGTTACACAGAGCAGTGCTTCTTAAATTTTAATTATTGGTGGCCCAATTTACAATCATAATTTTCATTGTCCCCCCCCCTCCAACCATACAACGACAATGTATTGAATGCAATAATAATGGGATTTTACACTAAAAAGCTACAATCCAAACTTAATTATAAGTCGTTCAACTTATCAATATATTAATTTTTTAATGAGTTACTTTTAAGTAGTAAGATAAGTATTTTGTTACTTTTCATAGATCAGAATGTATTTTATTTTGCGAAATTGCTGAATTTAAAAAATACCAATAAACAAGAATAATTCAATGGCACTTTTCCTCGAATATCTCTTTCAAGATGTTATAAATAGGCTTTCTTTAAAAATCTTTGCAACCGCTAAAAAATGTTTTGTCAGTGGTAATGTCACAGCGGTAATAAAGACATTTTATGAAGTTTGTTATATTATTGGTAATCATATGAAACTCTTTACTGATGTAGAAATTGTGAAGGAGTGTTTCTTAAGTGCTTCTAATTCAGTGTTAGTGGAAAAAATAAAAAAAAAATACAAAAAATAATAATTAAAAAAAGCAAAACAGGAGTTAAAATATTTTGACTAATTTTTCACATTTTAAACACCCCCCTTTATCCTCATGATGCGACCCACCGTGAAATAGTTGACATATGTATGCTGGAAGTCCATGACCTCTCCAGAGCTGCACAGGGTGCATATCAGGAAGGAACAACTTTGAATCTATACGAATGGTTCCACAGATAGTCATGCCTAAAGGCTAAACGGAATTCAGCGACCTCTCTACGCCTTAGGCCATTACGCAAATTCAGGATAGCATTCTTCTAAGACTTGTGGGAAAAACAGTTTCGAGGTCTTCCTGAACACGGGCTTTGATAGATCTTTTAATAAGATTTTTAATAGGATGGAAGGACATTGGACGAGAAATTTTCTGCATGATAAAGCATCCTTTTTATCCAGGAAGTCAGCTTTTTCATTACCTGAAACTTCACAGTGGGCTACCTACTGAAAGACTATAGTTTTCTCAAGTGATGCCAGGTTTTTTAGATGATGACGACAATCCAAAATGTCCCGTGTTTTTTGATTATTATCAGGAACGACAGCCAACAGAGCAACTCTGGAATCGAATCAATGAGAATAACAGCTCTTGTGAATTTTTCTAAGTGGCACCACAGCTGTGGGAATTTATTTGTAATACACAGAACTTCCCTTTTAGGTTATGTGTTTTGAAATCGTATTGTCATGGAATCAAATAGTTTAGTTCTAAATGTTATTTTAGGAGTGTTACTTCATTTCTTTCCGAAGCGTGACTCTTTTCTGTTTTACTTTCAAACTGGAAACCAAGATATTAATTTTTATTTGTTTCAATTACTAAATTCCTATGGATTAATTTCAACTGAAGAAAACTTTAATTTCAATTTTATATAAATCACAGAGAAAAACTTTAGGGAGTATTTGAAAATTGTGTATTAGATAAGTAAGCGAAGGCCCAGTGGTCGAGTGGTAGCGTATCACGCTTCCATACCACAGAACCGCGTTCTATTTCCGAGCTGGGCAAGGCCGACTTAACATTTCATCCCTACTGCAGTGGGTCGATAAATGAATACCAAGCTTGTTTCGGGACTTAAGCAATGGCGACAGACTGACCACCTGACCGAAACATCTACTCATGCACCTCAGTGCCCAATGGTCACGAATACTGCGGTGAGCACAGTAGGCCCTGGCCCTCAAGGCCTGTTGCACCACTGAGTTTGAGATAAATAAGCACCTAGAGAAACCTCATATTTACATGAATTTAGCATTTTTGTAATTAAAACTCGATAATTACTATAATTAAAACTGCGAATAAATCATAGTCATTTTTATAAATGTTTTTACGTACTCTAAACAGTTTTACTGTTTCCTTTTTTTAATTCTAAGAATTGTAGTTTATTTTTCATGTAATAAGAATTACATATTTTGAAAACATCTTCTCGCGTTTAAGTAGTAACCGCACATAACCAATATATTGAACAAGAATGTACATTTATGCTACACATAGCAAAACAACACCAGGGATCAATTAACATTGAAAAAAAATTATATTTTTAAAAGATATTCTTAATTAAAGTAAAATTTAAAACATATTTAAGTTTTAACGCAGTTTTAAATTTTTAGTATCATTTCATAAAAATGTAGACTTTTAAGGTAATCATGTTTTACCTGAAATTAAAGTATAATTATCAGTCTTATCTTAAGAATGCTTTGAGTGCAGTTTAATGATGTAATTATTTTTAAATTGTTAATACTTGAACTAAAATATAGCTACACATTTTAATATTTCGTTGATTTGTTCAAGTGCCACTGTGTGTGTGTGTGCTAACTTCCAAACTTGATAAAAAAAAGTTCGCTTGAACTTAAAAAAATGGTATTCAATTTACCATACATTCTAGACCAGGGGTCGGTAACCTAGAGTACGCGTGTCACATGTGACACGTGGTACCATTCTCAGAGGCACTATGCACTACTATAGAAATTTGTCAATTTTTTGAATGGATGGAAGTTGATAAATTTGTAATGAACCTTTCTTATTTGGCAAGAATTTTGAGTATTATGGTCATTTACGGAACTAAAAGAAAAGTCTGAAAGGCAACTTTACAGCTATTTTGTGAATTATTGAATGTCATTGCTGGAGAGATTTAATTGTTTGAAGAGAGAAAATTGCATGTACTCTGCTTTTCGCTTTTTGTTTTACATATCTAAGTACAAAAATATCTCCTCACGTAATAAATATTTTGATTCCGCAAAGAAATTGTTTAACAACTGAATGCTCAGAATCGTGTCAGTTTAAAAGTCATAAATTATACCCCTGATTTTGCGATATGAAATAAGAGCGGGGCAAGTAGTAGGAACGTATTAAAAATTTTATATAACTATAATGAAGGGAAATACTTATATATTTTATTTTCTCTCTATTTCTTATTTTTGGTAGCGTATTGAGCTTCTCTGCCACAGGTCCGGGGTTCAAACTGAGGGCCAGGTCTACTTGGCCTTTTATAACTTCAGTGGGTCGAGAGAGAGAGATAAAGGATTACCAAGCTTGCTTGGGAACTAAACACTGGAGGTCTTCACGTTAGACTAACCACATGACCGGAACATCTGCTTATGCACTTCAGCACCCAAGATCACGAGAACTGAACTGGACACAGTAAAACTTGTTCCTCCAATGGGCTGTTGCGCCCTTGAGTTTTGTTTATTTCTCATTTTAATAAATATGTTTAAAAATGCATAATAATTGAACAATTTTAATTTTTTTATATTTTTGTTGAAGAAATACAGGTTATATCTTATCCTGTTTATTTTTATGTTTAGAAATATCTTAAAATGACGCAAAATTAATACGTAATAAAGCTATAAACATATAGTATTGACCTCTATTCTCTAGCTTTGCATGCATTATCGCGGGAATTGAATTGTTTAAAAAATGTCTAACTGTGTGGCACGCTGAATTATATCGGTAGATAGGTTTCTCACCTCGAAGTTTAAGGTTGCCGACCCCTCATCTAGACAAATGGCTTCTTTTCTTTCCTTATTTTCAGGGACATGTTGTTTTATTGCAAACGGCACTTTCCAATTTTCATTTAATTTTTTTATTAACCACAAAACAATGTACGACATGCAACTGGAACAACAACATAAAATAGGACGAAAAGTAACATACAACAATCAAATTACTATGAATCAATCGAAACCATAATAATCATTACCACTGTCCCAACTGATATACAGTATATTCCGGCGTATTATGCGCAATAGAATATAACGCTCACCAGTACTTTCAAACTACATTTTACATCTTGTAAGTGTATTTGACGTATAACGTGCAACTTTGCACGTTCATAATAAACCAGAAATATACAAGTTCAATGATCTTTCTCTTTTTTTAAAAAATGGTTCACATAAAAACAATCGGTCACGAAATTTCTCCCTTCACTGTTGTTCTTTTACATCATTATAAGCAATGGTTATTTTAAAAATAAAACCGATGTCGAATTTCAATTTCGCGAAAGGTGTTTTCATTCATTTTGCAAGAGAAAAATGGATAGATGAAATAAGTGTAAAATTTTGTTGATATGAAATGGTAGGCGAAATAGCTCAGAGATTTTAAAGAATCTAGAGTGTTTTTTTTTTATTTTTAGTGTCGGACCTGTTCAGATCTCATATAAGGTATAGCACGAATAAATTGCCTATAGAGTTCTAAATAGACCTGACATATTCGAATCGGGTAATCACCACTAGTTCAACCTTTAAATTTGTGTATTAATAGACAAATAAAAGTAAACTTAAGCGATAATTGAATATTAAAATGTTTGAAGGAGAAAACACGTTTGCTAAAGGACATAAAATTCAGTGAAAATCGGTTAGTACGAAATTGATGGGACTGAAATAATTTTTCATGTCAAAAGAATTTCGTTTTAAAAGATATTACAACACAAACATATTTTCAACAAAGTTAAGTGTATGTATGTATGTATGTATGTATATATATGTGCATGTATTTCATAAAAATCAATGAAATTAAAACATTCACAGAAATGTAATGAAATTTAACTCAAAATTTTCAAGTTTTTGAAAAACAAAACGCTTATTGAGTTTTTGGAAATTAATCTGATATTTTTCTTTGCATTGCCTTTCTTAGCATCAAATTGTCAACACATCATTTAATGTCATCCATTTTGTTATTCATTTCACCATTAGAATGTGCGTCTAAGTAACTGCACATGCTTTTCATGATGTTCCTCATTTAGGATGACGTGGGAACATAATCTGTATTATTCTTTTCATTTTCGTCGTTGGAATCTGCAGCAATGATATTTTTTGAGCTTTGAACAAGTTCCAAAATAGCTTGCTGCAATTGGGGATGTATAGACATTATCATCATCTAGTGCAACGAATTGTTTCCCTCAGGGGGCTCACCTTTTTTAGGCGAGTACGGGTGTCACAATCCCGAGGTGCCCTAGTGATCTTTTCCTTTTCCCAAGGGGTTTACTGCTTTGGTAAACACGGGTGTCACGTACCCGGGGTACCCTAGTGATCCTTCTCTATTTTAGACCCTCTTTCTTGTCATCCCATTTCTCCTTTTCTTCTTTTCCCGTCCAGACCACAGACCTATATTACCAAATGAACTTTGTTCAAAATTTGTTTTTTCTATTGAAAAAACTTACTTCTTATTACTAACATATTATGGTTTACATTTTGTATTGAGTTAGTTTATTTCCTTTTTCGTATATTTCTTTAAATTTTTTGATTAAGTAGCTTTATTTGATTTCGATTAACACCGTTGTGTTTTTAACCCGCATGTTTGCCGTGTGCGGCGTCCCATAAGGAGGAAAATGGTGTTCTGGGGATCCTTTGCGTTCCCTTTTCCCACGCTACTCCCGTAAAGAGGAGATTGATGCGGCCTAGGGATACCTCTGCGTTCCCTTTGGACCACGCTTCACTGTAGACGGGTGGCAAGAGTGAGCCCGCTCCTGTCAATCGACTGGTAGTACCTTTCTTCGGTATCCCCGAAGAGACACTGCTGTAGGGTTAGTGCTGCAGATAAGGGGTGGCGGGTTTACCAGTTGGATCCTCGCCCTGGACTGTAGCATTATATTCTGGGTGTATTCCAGGTAAGCGCCGTGCTTGGCTTTTTGCCAGATGACCGGCACACTGCCTCCTTTGTTGGACTCCGTGGTGGGTGGAGGCACGCCAGGGCGAAGTTATGTACGCGTACTTATGGATCCAATGCAGCTGTGCCCGGTAAAGGCCTTAATTTACCCAAAATTATCATAGACGAAACTGCTACACATGCACGATTTTTAGTTTTATCCTTACCTAACAATGCCATGTCCCTGAAATCGCCATTTGCCGTTCAAAAAGCTCTGATTACAATAGGAGATGAACCGAAATCTGTGAAACGCTTACGTTCCGGGGATCTTCTTATCGAAACTCTATCTGCCCTACAAATAAAATCTTTTCTCCTCGCGAAAACTTTTCTTGATTCACCAGTATCCATATCTCCTCATAAATCACTAAACACTTTCCGAGGTGTCATTTCCAAACCTGATCTGTTGACAACCTCTGATGCGGAAATCCTTGATGGATTTTCTGGTCAGGCTGTTATTCAGGTCAGAAGAATAACAATAA
>BMAV01016083.1:0-39801 GCA_019973955.1 Trichonephila inaurata madagascariensis | reverse complement strand
TTTTATAGTGTTTTTTCCATTATCTGCATGTTGCGGCCCGCATGAAATAACTGTCATGTGTATGCGGCCCGCAAGAAAAAACTATTATGTCTTTGCGGCCCGGAGGGAAAAAAGGTCGAATACCCCTGGTCTAGCGGAAAGTAAAAATATAAACATGACCACGAAATTTCATTCTAAGATTATTCAAACGCAGGCAACTATCAGGAAAGTGAAATCTCTGATCCTAAGCAAAATCCGCCGACTGAAGCACTCATCGCAACGAAACTAGGAACGTCTTCCGGAGAAAGAGGAGAACTGTAATTAAAATAATTCGTAAAGATTTAAAGTTAAAACAGGTGTTAAACCTCAAGTTCATCTCCCCTTTTTTAAAACATATTGCTAAAAGAAAAGCAAATTGTAGAAAATTATGTAAGAAAACACCTAGCTGCTGAAAAATGGAAATTGGTGATAACACTTGATGAGGTCTATTGTTCAATTGGCGGGAATGACCATACGACAGCGTTTCTCAAACTGTGGGGCGCGCCCCCTGAGGGGCCGAGAAAAACTCTACCAGGGTGCATGAGCATATTGAAAAATCGAAAACAAAAAATTATTTCAAATTATTAAAATTATTTTTAACTTCAAATTAAAAAATTATTAATTTACTTAAAGTAAAACAAAATACATAATAAAAATCAAATTAACACATTTGCACAGATATGATACACTTATACGTGTATCAGCACTAAACAATGTATTTTATAATTAATTTAACAATACTAAATTAAGGACAAGTTTATGAATTATCAGTGACCCCATGGGCTTGACATATATAAAATTATATTCAAAAATTAACACTTATCTTGATAACTTATACGGTTTATAATTAATCTCTAAACTGCCAAATAAATGTTACGTGATTCACCCAACAATGCCATCATTATCCACGTAGGTGAGCGTATGTGATGTATGGGGAGAAACGAATAAATAAGGAAATCCTTTGAAATAAGTAAATCCTTTGAAATAAGTAAATCCTTCGCAAACACTGTCAAGGTTTTTTTATTACATTCCAAAAAAAATTATACGGATAGCAGTGCACATAAAAGATCGTACTTCGGAAAGACGTATACATACGTCCTCGGCAATTAACGCTTTGGTTAAGATAGACGTTAACATACGTGGTGGTATTTAAGAAAAAGTCGTATCGTTGCTTTAGTGTCAAAGTATAGTATTACTTAATTGAATACATTATTATTTATATGGAGGGGAGGGGTGATGAAAATTGTAGTTGCATATTGGGTCACGAATATTGAAAGTTTGAGAAGCACTGCCGTGGAAATGGCTTCACCAGTGTACAGTAAAGTTTCTAAGGAATTCATAATAGTTGCAGAATTTTCTTACACACAACGACAAACTAAAAATCTCAATTAAAGTCAGAATTAATTCACTCTACTATCAGTAGAATATTTTGGAACCAATTTTTGAAGAAGGATAAACTTTTTATAAACACATATCACACAGAATTATATATTTGTTTCAAATTTTTTTTATTTTGTTACCAATTTTATAGAGTCAAAAGTTTTTCTTGACGTCTAAATGCATAGTTTTTTAAATACAAATGAGAGACATAAAAATCACATTAGAAAAACTTTATTACTGTAAAAAATAATTTTTATATGGAAAAAAATAGAATCTAAGTATCTAAGATATATCTAAGAACTTAAGAAATATGTAAATATCAGTAAATATTCAAGAAAATTTCTTTTTTTTAAAAAAAAATATTACTTATCACAAAGGTTATAAGAAAATAAAAAGCATATAACGAACACCTTTTGAACACTCCATATGAATATACTTTGCCTTTTTTTCCTCGTCAGTAATTTTATTTTCTACACAGATTTTCTTTTTTCCGAGAAAATTGTCGAAATTCCAAGGGTATGTTACGCAGAAGTTAAAATGCGTTTCAGATCAAATTTTACAAATCCATGTACAAGATCTTATGAAAGGAAGAATTTGCGTTTTTAATTAATGATAATAAACCATTATACCACAAATTAAAAGGAATTAACGTTAATAATGCTCCTAAGCGAAATGTTTCAAATTTAATAATTGTTCCTGTAAGTAAAATACACCATAAAATGTTACTGAAAAAAAGCTTTCAGAATAAATTTCGAATCCTTTATGAATAGATTTCAACTTTTTGACAAAATATTATTGGGATTAGCTGTGTCAACCTTCTCATTACTGCTAGTACCAAGGATGAAGTTAATTCCATTAAATTCTTCTTAGACATCCCAGATCTTGCTTTAGGCATAGTTAATTAATATTTTGTCTTTTAACACAGTTTTCTATCAAATATTTATAAAAAGTTAAATATGAAACAAAATATCGAGAAGCAAGGGCATAAGAAAATCGAAAAATGACAAAAAATGTACGAATTTGTTTGCCAAATTTTACTAAAAACTATTAAACTATATTTTTAAAAATATCACCCTGTCCACTCATTACTTCACTTAAGTTAATATTTTTTGAAATAAATTCGATAAAACACCAAAAACGTGTAAAAAAGTATAAAAATGCAAACACTTCCGGTTTCGATATCTAATTTCCGGTTCGTTTTTGCTGCCTCTCTCTCTTGTCATAAGAACTGCTATAACTTCATAAATAATTGAAGTACAAACAAAAGTAAGGAATTTTTAGAAAGCAGAAAATTCAACTACATAAAATTTAAATTAAAAAAAAATTCGTCATTTTCATCAAAATTGACGTTTTAGCACTAGTCAGGCACCTTAAGGGAGAAAAAACTAAATTATTGTTTTCATTTAATCTGAGATAAATCAGTTTAAAGTTTTTATTTGCTACCCAGATGTGAATAAGAACAAAAAAAAGTTACGCGGGTGTTCTTTTTTTTTAAAATTCGAGTTCTAAAATTTTGTGAGTTAGTAAAAAACACATAAGAAAAGCAATTCATGCTTAAAAATGTTTTTGATTTTTTGAGGGATTTTGTCTACTAAAACGTACTGTGTGCTATTTAAGCAACATAACCTGTAAAATGAGCCTAGTTAGTACCATTCAGTAAAAAGAAAAAAAAAATCCAACTGCATGGTATATAATTGCAAAAGATAAAATTTAAATCATTACATTAATTACATGGTTATGCATTAGGTAAAAAATGCTGCATAGAACAGTGGACTCCAAACTTTTTTGATCCCGTAGACCTGGAAAAATTAAAGTCGTACCATAAGGAAAAACCCGGGCTATCAGCGGCAGACCTCGTAATTTGAACATCGGCAAGTGACATGGATGACACCTGAGCTGGCATCCTCTCCCTTCTCCTGACTACTACATCACACTAGCGGGAGGACATTAGACCTTAACGGATTTAAAGTCCATCGACTCCATGAAGACCCCTCTACACAGCGGGTCTTCAGTGGCACCAGGAGTGGAAACCCGTGACACTCTAGCCACGAAGTTCATGGGTTAACCATCGCGTAACCCAAAAATGAAAATAATTAAAAGAAATGCCCCATTTAAATATAATCATCCGCTTACTCTTCTTTCGTTTACACCCCACCCACTACAGTATTATTCTGCGTACCCCGAGGTACACGTACCTCACACTTTGGAGATCCCCAGGGTCGTAGCTACCGTCGTATCAGCCGTATCAATGATACGGGGCCCCCAAGTTACAGGAGTCCCAACATATGTAACTACAGTCCCACTAAAGGGCTCCCATATCTAAAAAAGGGCCCCTAAGGAATTTTGATACATGGCCTCCTCAGAGCTAGCTACGCTAGTGGAGATCACTAACCTAGAACATGACACGACATGCACATCTTCACTGATTCTTAAGTATATTAATTGCCTGTTCGGATTATAATCTACGGTAATTTTTCATTTCGGTGGCGCAAATCTCGTCAAGCAGGCTTTATTGGTGACAACACACACACACAAAATGTTTATAAAAATAATTGGAATTTGTTTTTCATCCATTTGTGATGTTTTATGAAAATGACGTTACTGATAAGAAAACATCACGACTTCTTTTGAAAAGTGGTGGTAAAAAGTTACAAACAGAAATATTCGTTTGGCGTCTGTTGTATCAATTTTAGGCGACTTTATCGCGTGCGTCAACGAAACGGAAAAGTACCTATTCTTAAGTTGGCATGACTTCAAAAAAACTTCGCAAATAAGCCATTCTGAAAACCAAGTCAATGATATTTGCATTGTATTATTCAACGCATTGGTCTGTCATAATATTAATCTATACTCAAGTCAGTGGCGCAAAAGGGGGTTAGGGTCCGGACCCCCTCCCCCCCAAAAAAGCCCTTGATTTTTTTTCCGATTGATTATAATTCTAAGTATATAGTACGTAAAATTTAATTAAATATTTGCTATAAATAATTTTATTAATTAAGGCTAAATATTTGTTCAATAATCAGTTCTTTGCTATTTTTTGTTCCTGAAAATCGACAAACTCAAAAGGAGCATGATACAAGAATGGTGGACTTTCGACCCTGGACCCCCCCTCGAAAAACTCCTGTGTGCGCTACTGACCCAAGTTCATGATTGACGCGAACGGTAACGGAAGTTAAAATATCAATCACAGTGTTCACTTCTCCATCATTGAGGTTATATAATGAAACATTAGACAAATTTCTGTCGCAAAAAAAGGTACTTTACAAAATCAATTACTTTGGTCCAATTTCAGTAAAAAGAAATGCATCTGCTATAATGTATATTTAGCCAAGTTGAAATTTTCGAATTGATTACGTACCAATAATTTGGTCTATTTTGCATTTATATACGAGTGTAATAATAAAATCAATGAATTATAAAAACCCGCAATTTTTTTTTTAATAAATTCTGTTTGAAGACATAAATTTTAATTATTCTCCATACCACCAGCCATTTTAATTTTTTATAGGTAACCTCAATCGTGAAGAATTTCAGTTTTCCTTCACAAGTCTAGATTATTTCATTTATTCGAATACAATGAAGTGGATTCCTCTGAAAGAGTGAAAAATTACTTAAGTTTCTGATCGCAAATGTTTAAAATATTTTTAAGCAATCTGAAACTCCGAAAAATAGATCCATTAAGCTGCTAATAAAAATAATCTTTCCAAAGCTGTAGAAAAATACTTTTTACAACTATGTTCAATGATCTAAATCAGTGATCGCCAAACTTTTTGACCTCACGGGCCAGTAAATTCATAATTTAAATCCCGCGGACCACTAATAGGAATTTTTCAAGTGTTAAATATATTTATGAAAAAAAAGGCGATCTAAAAACACATAAAATGAAACTATTAATTGTAACCAAATTATGAAATCTAAAATAAAAAGAGAAAAAATTTAGAAAAGACAAACTAATTTTATCCCAATAAATATATCAGATAAAAGAGAATATGCACATGGTTAAGATTTAAGATCTCATACCTGTCTTAAAAAAAACCACCAATATATAAAAGAAAATACACAAAAACTTCCTTAAGGTATCCGACTACGTTCAGGACCGTGATTTTGCAAAAGCGTATAAATGGATACTATTTATGATATTTAGTGTCACTTAGATTCGAAAATGTATATAAAATTGTTTTAAGAATAGTTTACAAAAAAAATTATTAAGACAATTTTTTTTGACAAAAAACTAAAAAATTTTCAAAATATTTTTCCTTTTAAAAAAAAATGCTTCTATTATAATAATTTTTTGCTGTATATGCTCGACTTTTACAGAGGCTACAGAATTTTGAAATATATAATTTAAAGGGGTTTTCCATTTTTTACGACAACAGAGGGAGAAAATTTAAAAAAAAAACCCCGATAATTATTTCAATGGGGTTTTAACTTGAAAATAATGTGAAATTTTCAAAAAATATTACCTCTGGAGAAGTCTTTTCCAAAAATAGTTTTTTAGAAATTTTTCCAAAAGAACATTTTTAAAAAAAGGGTTTTTTAAATTTTATTTTTTCCCAAATATTGTATTTAAATAATTTCTTTTGTCAAATGTCCTTAAAATAATTTCCATCATGTATTCTAATCTAAACACAAATTTCATAAAAATTCCATTTTCGTTTTTTAAAATCACGGCCCCCCTAACTGACGGATCCTTTTAAAAACCCCAACAATTTTGGGAATTCGATATGTCGTTATATATGCCCCCCTTTTTAAAACGAACTGATATATATATATATGCTATATACAGAAGGTAAAACTTAGAAGAGTGCAAAACAAGACGACCAAAAAGTAGCCAAAAAAATCACCAGCAATACGACTCAAACCGTGGCGTTATTCTATAAAGAGCATTTTATAACTTTCTTTTTGTATTGAAAATTAAATTATAATTAATGCATCTTAAAACTTAACTCAAATTATGAGTAAGTATTTCCCCTTTTTCTGGGGACCAGGGAAAATTTTTCGCACCCCCTTTTTTGGGACATTTGCCTAAATGCACATTTTTTATACTTTAAAGGTATTTATTTGGAACCGTGTTTTTGGGGTAATGATATTTAGTGTCACTTAGATTAGACCTTTAAAAAAAAATTTTTAAAGGAAATTTTTTAAAAAAAAATATTTAAATAAATTTTGGCAAAAAAAATTTCAAGGGGAAAAGTTTTTTTTAAAAATTTTTTCCTTTTGAAAATTTTCTATTATAATAATATTTTTTCCTGTTTTACTCGACCACGTACAGAGGGGCTCAATTGATTTTTGAAAAAATTACTTTATTTTCAGAGTTACCCCCCATTGAAATAATTATCGGCTTTTTCAAAAAATTTTCTTATTTTTCATAAAAATGGATAAACCAAATTCTGTTCTTATTTCAAAAAATTTTTGGGGGCCTGTGGGCCGGTATATACAGTCAAAAATTTTTATAATAGCCCCCAAAAGGCATTTTGAATAAAATTATTTGTTAATTTTTCCCAAAAAATTGTAAATATTTTTTTTTCAAAAATTTAAAATTTATATATGTATTCTAATCTAAAATAAAATCGTGAAAATTTCTTTTAGGCTTTTCAAAACACGGGTTTGAATATCGGATACCCTTTAAAAGATGTTCTCCCAAATTTTTTCGCGCGGACCGGTCCCTTTTTTAATTTTTCCGCCCCGCTGAGGGGGGAGGAGGGTTTATAGTTTTTTTTTGACTGTTTTAATTTAATAATTTTAATTTAATTGTATTTAATCGTTGACTTAGAATAAAAAATAAGCTCAAAAAAAATGAAAATAAAGTGATTTAAAAAAGGAATATAAAGTGATTTTCATAAAAAGTAGCCCCAAATCCAAGAAAAATATGCCGCAGTAAATGAAAGGGAAAAAATTTAATGTTTCTCGTGTGGACCGATAGTATTTGATCCACGGACCGGGGGTTGCGGAACACTGCATTAAAGTGCAAGGTTTGACGAGAAGAAAAACATTGCATAATCCCCAAAATAATTAAAAATATTTTATAGAGCATAAATTTTTTTTGGTGATTAGTTCTATTTAAACAAATTTTAGATCCATTGAGACCATTAGCAATTGTAATTATACATTTTACATAAGTTCTTATTTTGCCCTGGCTTGAAAAAAGGCAGATGTTTTGTTTTGTCTACAGCTACATTTCGTCAGCTGAAGTTGTGAGCTTTTGCGGTTTTCGATAAAAAAAATTGCGCAGCTATTTCTTGCAAAGCAGAACACTTCTTAAGGTATCCGACTACGTTCGGAAACGTGATTTTGCAAAAGCGCATAAATGGATAATTTTCATGATATTTAGATTTCTTGAATAGAAAACATGTATAAAACCCCCCCCTTGGACATTTTTAAAAAAATTTAAATACAATATTTTTTCAAAAAAATTTAAATTTTAAAATTTTTTAAAATTTCCTTTTGAAAAAAATTTCTATTATAGTAATATTTTGTCAGGGATGCTAGACCTCTGCAGGGCTCAACTAGAATTTTGAAAATATATAACTTAGAAAGGGGTTTATCCATATTTGACAACAGAGGGGAAATTTAAAAAAAAAATAAATTATTTAAGGGGGTCTTGAAAATAATGGAATTTTTCAAAAAAACCCAATTCAGACTCTTTTAAAAAGTTTTTAACTTTATATATCAAAAATATTATTATTATAGAAACATTTTTATAAAGAAAGAACATTTTAAAATGTTACCAATTAATTTTTTTTTCAAAATATTTATTTAAATAATTTTTTTTTTTTCATAAAGTCCTTAAAAAAATTTCCATATATTCTAATCTAATACTAAATATCCCGAAAAATTTTATTTATGCGCTTTTTTAAAATCAAGGTTCCGAACGTAGTCGGATACCTTAAAGCGTCCTCATATCCTTATTTGGTTATATGTATCAAATATGTTCCAGTGTATATCCAGTAAAATAACTCACGGTCAATGCTTTTTATTTCCAATTGGGAGGAAACTAAATTAAAAAAATATATCTGACATTTATTTAAACAAAACACAGAACGCGAATTGATTTTTATTTCTAAATTATTTTTATTCCTAGAAGCTTCGAACAGTGAAGAAGCACATGCTCAGTTTGAATTTTACTTTCGCTAAAAGAGCTTCTACTAATCCAATTTCTTACAAATTTGTAAAAAATTTCCCCATTAGAGATAGAAATTTAGAGTTAATTCTACTTTCATTGGTAAGTCTTAAGCCAAAATCTATAAAATATTATAAAAAGTCCGAATTTTCTAACCTTATTTTATGAGATAAATTGTTAAACAGGAGCGATATATTTTTTAAAATATGAAAAATAAAACTTTACCAAATAAGCAGTTAATCGTAGTGACAGTCAAACATTCCTTGGTAGTGAAATACTGATCATGTACACATAGCATGCAGTAATACCTGACTTACGGGAATTCGGACTTACGCGATTTTCAAATCTCGTCGATTCGTCTTTTTGTTTTATTTATTTTTTTTCATCACAAACTCAGGTGGAATCAGTGCCAGAGCCTGATGAAATAGGTATTTTGATTAAAGTTGTCGATCTCGTCAAGCAAATAAATTTAGAAGTGGATAGTAATGACGTTCGAAACTGCTGATTTCCCTCAAGCAGGAACTGACAATTGAGTTTTCTTAGAAATGTGTGACCAAGAGCAAGAAATTGTTGAACTTAAATCTTTAGACCCATTTCAATCAGAAGATCGAATGACGGTTGGGAATTTGACAGAAGGTCCAAGTTTAATTGAAAAAAAGGGTTACCATTTTTCTAGAAATTTACTCCAACGAAGAGTATTTTTTCAACAAAACAAGGAATAAAGAAATTACTAGTGTGCTACAAAGAAATTTTGTGGAAGAAAAAAAATCTTTGAGCCAGCAGAATGCTTGTTAGATTTTATGAAACCTTCTACATTAAAATAATCTTGGTTTGCGGTTTCGTATTTGTTTTTACCTGAGATTTTACTACGTATTTTTTTCTTAATTATTATATTCTTTCATCTCCAGCCACATTGAAAATAATCTATATGTATTTCTATAGAAAATCATATCCCGACTTTTAAGCAGTTATTCAGTCTCAACTATCGTGTAAGTTCCAGTTATTGCTGTAATTTTATTTGGAATAATTTCGTTTTTAATTTAAGTCGCACAGAAATTGCTAAACAACTTTTGATGATATACATGAAAATTTTAATTTATGTTTTTTGATTCAGAAAAATTCCTTGTTTTTGCCTCATTCCCCAACTTCCCTATCTTGACACATTTAGATATTTAAAACTAGTAGAACTTAATAGCTTTTAAAATATGCCATCCGATGAGTAATAAAAAATTATTCAATTTCACGATTCCTAATTAGTTTTTAACTATATTTGAACAAAGTAGACGGGGAGGAGGTGGATTCTAATCCTAAAAATACAATACATATCAAAAAGTAACAAAATTACTTAAAAAAATGTTGGTTGATTTCAAACGAAATAAACGACATGTTAAAGACAATTTAAGAACAACTATCAGTGCGGTAAATACGTTCCTTGAAAATATTGCACTGAGGGAAATTGTGTTACTGGACCCAAAGATTTATTACAAAACCTCTGGGATACTGTTCTAAAAAGAAAAACTACTTTTTATGAAGAAAAACTTTGATCGTTTTTATTGCATAGCTACATATCGCGCATAAAAATATTTAATAACAAATTTAAATAAAAACCAGCATCCCATGTAAAGTAAAAATATCGTAATTTCATGTTTAATAATTATTAAAAATCAGAAAGAAATAATTATCCGAACAGATTTATTCCTTATCACCATTTATTATGACGATTGAGAACGCATGATGGGCCTTAGGCGTTTGACGCTCCTTTCTTATTCTGCATTGTTAAGATAAGTTCTCTAAAATTTTGTAATCTCTTTGTGTAAAACATAATAAATGTGGACAGTAAAAATATCAAAAACATACTTTTATTATGTTGTTAAGATTGTAAGACACTTGTTCACAACGGTCCTCACATCAAAATAAACAAAATAATGAAAAAGTTTTCTTCTGCATCGAAGTGGGAGATCTCCGTAACAAAAAAACAAGACAGAAGAAACGAAATTTTTGTGTGCGCGCTCTTTCTGAATCGCTGAATGTGTAATATTACTTAAAAATAAACGCAGCTCACGAGAAAAATTGACTTTAACTGTATATGTTACATAACAGAACTGCGACGTTTAAGAACATTTCCCCCTCTTTCGCGCTGTAAGAGGTTTCTTATAACAAACTCATAGCCTTAAACACACACATTCCTACAACTACAAAAAATTCCTTCAAGCCTAAGTTTGCTGAATGTTCTAGATTGTCTCTCTGTCTGATGTAAGAGATCGGCTATACCACAAACCTCTTCATTTTAAACTTATACCAGACAATAAGAACTATACTAGAGCTGGTGGTTCACTTTTCTTAACTTCAATACGATGCCAACGTGAGGATTTAACATAAAAATTCAATAGAAAGAAATTCATTTTAAATTAAAAAAATTATGGGCGGTAATTAGTGCTAGGATTAGAAATTTGCGTGAAAAAATATACTGAAACTCATTAATCCATTTACTTCTCAGATAAGAATGATTAATGTCACAATGCCCGGTAACTTTATCCAACAGATAACTCTTAATTGTACTCTTCATCACTTTTATAAGAGCGATATCTGATAAATAATTAACTTTAATTGATTAAATGAACAAAACACTTTTTTTTATCTAGCTTTAATATCATTGTTAAATAAAAGATAATCGTTCAAAATATCCCATGTACTTAGCAATGATAATATTTATATATCACTAAAATTCAGCAATACAGAAAAATCTTTACTCAAAACACATAATGTTAGTTATAATAATAACTTATGGTTTTATTTGCTATGCCTTATTTTTATCAATAAATATATATATGTTTTCATCGTTTAAATAAAACATTCCCTATAAGTCAATATAAAGATCGATATTTTTTAACGAAATAAGATGTTGAACAGCAATTAAAATCCTCTTTAAGCAAACAGTTATTAGAAAAGTATAAATACATATTGATATTTAAAATGGTGATGAGGTTGCTGGTTGAAATTAAATTGTTAGACCATGAGAATCGAGTGGAAAGACATGGAGAGAAAAGAATGTAAAATGTTGAAATCACTACAGGAAGTTTTTCTCTCTATTAGAAGTGTTTTCTCCTGTATTAGAAGATGTGCTATAGTCAGTATCATTATAAACATTCGAAATGAACCTCTACGATGCCCTACTTAAAAAAACGAGAAAAAAAATCAAGCAAAACTATAATATTCATAATCCCTTTATATAAAAATGGACGTTTGTGCTCATGAAATCGCATCACTCAAACACCGTTTAAACCGATGACTATGAAAATTGGCCTGTATATGTATTTTTTGTGGAAAAGGTTTGTGCTATCCTCTTTGTTGCAGCTCTCCACCAGGCGGCGCTACAGCATATCTTTTGTAACGTTCAATCAATTGCCAAGTTACCAACAGGGTCACCAAAAAGGATGTCAACTTGGCTCTATCACCAACACATTTCGCTATATTTCTACTGAACCGCCATTATGCTAAGGAACGGCGTTGCCTGCAAATATTAGCAAATTTACCATAAAATAAATACAACAGAAAGTAATATTAATGTATTACACATCCAGATATAAATTATTTCCACTATTTTAAGGGTTCATTACACAAAATGTGCAACAATGTGTTACTTTTGCTGAGGTGAGATCAGCTTAGGAAAGTGTTTTCCAAAATCGACCCGCAAGAAAGTTACGGGGAGTTATAAATTTGAAAAAAAAAATCCTTTTTATCAGCCTAGATCTACAGACTTAAAATTTAACAAATAAGGGTTTTTTTGTTCAACAGATATGCAAAGAGCCTTTTTTCGTTTAATCTACAATTCACTTTAAATTAACTCAATAGAAACTTCTTTATCCTTCAATCTGTATTGTTTAATTTTTTAATTCACCCGTGCAAAGAGGGGGTATACCAGCTTGTGTAAAATAAAAGTAGTTTCGCTTAAAAAAAATTTCTAAGCTAATGAGAGAGAATTTACATGTTCAAAGTAAGCTAATTAAATCAAATTTACAATAAAATGAAAACTTAAATTTATTAAGTACTGTAAGAAAATTCAGCGATGAAAATATTTTCCAGAAAAACTCAATACAATAGTAAGAAAATTCTCTTTTTCTTTTATTATTATTATTTTGCCTAGTTATTAGTTATTTCACCAAATTTCTTAACTAAGGAAATGACCATTATTGTGAGAACTGGAAGTAATGTACCACACAAAGAAATTAATGAAACATCACAATATGTATGTTTAATATTTCGAAAGAGAGTAAAGCATTCTAAACATTTAATTTTTTTCTATATATAATTCTAAAGAAATTGAACATCGCAAAAGATATCCAAAATATATTTATATAAGTTAACAGGTATCGTTCAAGGACGCACCAAATGAGTTTTATTTTTAGTAGCACATAAATTTCCAAAAGACATTACTAATAGTAGCCGTAACTACACATTAAATTTGTGTGATAAAAGTTTCTATTACGCGTTAAATATTAAGATACCACAGAGTTTGCATTTTTCTGTAAGTTTTATCCCTAACATAATTTTTAAAATAACCAAATGAAATATTTAACAAAAAGCAAGATTTATTAATAATCAATATCTGGTAGAAGGTATGAAAATATTTTTAGAAAAAAGTTAATAACTTAACAGAACACTCACGTGATAATTAATATACAAATTGCACTATTTGTTTTTAAGGCCCAATAACATTATATAAACTCCAAAATTCTATCGCGTCTAAAACATAATTTCCATTAATAAACGACAAATTTATTAAAAAATATTTCCAACACAGGTAATAAAAGTTTTCTGAATTATTTTTTTCACAAGAAAAACGTGTATTAGTAGAGAGGATTTCTTCGGTTATATTCTAAACGTAACTTCGTTAATTTTAAGAATAAGAATAAAATTCGCGTTTTCGACTTCGAAAACGTTATTAGTCACTAATGTGAATTGACTTTTTAGTTTAAGCTTCCAGCCTTGTATATCTACTGCATAAGTGAAAAAAAGAACAATATTTTAAAGACGCAAGTACGAATAATAACAACATATTACTTCATTTGATTTCTTTTAAATCTAATATTATATATATATATATAAGTTGAAAAGGAAGAAAGAACTTATAAACTTAAAAATAACTTTTAGTGCAAGAATATTCATTATTGGAATAAGTTTTGTGTGTTATTTATATTGTAGCGATTTTCTTCTTGGAAAAACGTTTAAACGTTTATTGTTGATTTTTTTTTTCAAATCAGAAGTTTCAATGATGTGATTTAATAGTAAGAGCGATATTTCCCAAACGATATATTTTTTTATAATGAATGCGCGAGTTTCCAGATATTATTGATGGCATGATTCAGACGATCTAATACCTGTTTCTAGTGGGAGAAAAAATGTTTATTTTTAGCACAGAATTACATGTATAATTTTTAAATCTACATAAAAAATTAGATTTTGATATTTTTCTTGGAAAGCAAAATACATTAAAAAATATGTCCTTTTCTTCTATCATTTTGCAGCAAATTTGCATTTTACATGCACATTTTTATTTAAATTAAAATAAATTATGAGTTCAAGAATAAACACAAAATCTACTTAAAATAATTAAATATTTTGGATACATGTATGATAATTCTATTTTGAATACGGGAAAAGTAAAACGAGAAAAAGACTCAGTTTTCAAAATTTAAGCTACTTTCTTCAACATGAAATTTTAAATTACTTTACAGTTTATTTGAGATAACATTAACGAAGCTACAAAAATACAGTTGCAAGGTACTTGGAAAACTATTAATTATTGAAAACATTAACGAAAATATCAAGAAATCTATTTCAAAATGCGAACATAAAAAATACTTATTAATATTAACTTCCACTCTGAGATTGAAACACAAATTCCAAAATGAAGCTTTTTATAAAATTACTGTCAATTCTTCCGTAACCAAAGCAAATCAAATAATGTATTAGGAAAATGAAATCAGAAGCAATACATAAATATTATGAAATATTTTTATACAAAGTATTCAGATTTAATATAAGATGTATTTTAAAAATTTTCCAAACGTTTCAAATTGATATTATTAGGTGTATTCCCGTTTAATAGAATTCTTTACGTATTATAGTTTCACAAGCAGTTTTATCGAATTATTATAATAAAATTATATAGATTCTTCCCTTTTACTTTTAGCATAACACTTAGTTTAAAAGAATATGGTAAATCCAATCTGAATAATTACAATTGTGTTATTTTGACTATAAACTTTACATTATATTAATGAAATAAATTTTTAAACTATTTTTTTAATAATAAAAACACAAATATTCACAACAGAAGTAAAATCAGCAAATTAATTTCATTTTAAAATACTAGTTCATTAAGTAATCAACATTTCTTCCAAAATCAAAGAGATCGATTAAATAAACAAGTAAATATTCCCGAGAATAATAATTAGAGTATTTAGAACTTAATAATGAATCAAAATATTTAATTACTTACCGATTTCTTACTCTTCTTTTTTCTTTTATAAATTACGTTTTCACACGTTAACTTATTTCAAATTTTGCTGTTCGTTCAAGTCTGGCGATTTCTTTTTAATTGCACTATAAAAATATAATCAAATGATTTACCCCCATTACGATTATAAATAAACCAGATGTATAATACACAGTAGAATACTTTTCAAGAAAAATTTATATAAAACGATATATAAATCCTATTGTAAAATGACTAATTGTAAATAAGAATAACTAAAAAAAAAAGTAACCCCTGGGGATAAAAATGGAGCCAAAATACGGTTTGGCGAAAAAAAATGTTCTTTTGGAATGAAAATATTATTATGTTTGTAACATGCAATTTATTTGCTTTTCGGAAACTGTATTCAAATATGTTTGTGTAAAAATAGACCATAATTTTTGGAAAAAAAGTAAGTAAATCTTACCAAAAATACAACAAAATGTTGTGAATGATAAAAAAAATTGCAGTTGGATGAAAAAGGATTCGAAAAAGGCGGGAAGAATTTGGCGAGAAAGTATGAGAGAGCAACGCCATTTCTTTATTTTTTCAGTTCAAATCAAATTTTTTTGTGTTAAAATAATGATAACTTCAGGATTTCGAATCGAAAATTATCAAATGAGAGATATTTTTGAAAAATAAAACACTAGAGTGCATTAATAAATTTACTAGGAATTTTTTTTAACCAAAAAAAACGTAGAATTTTATCGATAAAATACGGAATTTTTTAAAATTTATTCAATATATTTCAAAAAATGTTAATCCTAAATTTGGCTCCGAATTCTTGATCAGCATAGCAACCCTTTTCTTCAAGTGATCGGATTTGCTAAAACTTTCTCCGATCTTATTTTGTAGCTGTTTTCGAGATCAGCAAACGTTGTGATCGCATTTTGCGTTCGATTCATTTTTCAAATTGATTATTTCGGAACGAAAGCTAATAGATCTAATGCCTTACCGAATCCAGTTGAATGGAATATTTTTCTTGGAATGATTAAATCTCTAAGCCATGGAAGCAGCTTAGTAAAAAATAAAATAAAAAGCCTGAAGGTTTTAGATGGCTTTCGTTCACTAATATTGAAAGAGGGAAATTTGTATGCGTAGCTTGTTTTTCAAGATTCGACACTAGATTCCTCATGAACCTGCATCGAATTACGCAGTGCACGAGGCTGCCTTACAAATGTGATGTGTGTGAGCTGCGTTTTTCAATGAAATCCAGACTCTTATATCATCAACGAATTCACGGAATAATGCAATTACCTATAAAAGAGGAACCCGATGCCAGCTCTACATCAAACCAGAATGCGATCATTCAAAGGGAAGTAATCAACGATATAAATTTTACCTATCAGTGCAGCAAATGTAATTTGAGTTTTGTTGGAAAAAGGAAATTAGAAAGACATGAAAGAATCCACAGCGACAAAAAGTACTACAAGTGCGACAGGTGTCATCTCGGTTTCTCTTGGAAGTCCAACTTCAATCGACACCGTAAGAACTCTTGCGTGAGAAAAGAATATCCATGCGACAAATGCAATCGTACTTTTAATAAGAAACTATACCTTATGCGCCATCAAACTACGCATATGGATGATAATACATTAGTGAAGCAGGAGTCTGCTGAACAGGAGGTGGGTCCATCTACATCAAGCCAGGAAAACAGTGCCGAGAATGAATCTTATCTCGAGCAAGACCAAAAGCCATATGTTGTCCCACCACTGGAGCTGAGTCCCACCAATTCCAGATCGAAGCGTTTGCAAGATATTTTGAAACATCCTGCGAAAGATGAACTATTTAGTGTCAGTGATAACAAATCAAGCCAGGAAGATGGTCTTGATATGGATTATGAGCCGAAAAAGAAAAGAAGACTTGAAAATCGATACAAGTGTTTGACATGCGGAACGGGTTTCAAGTGGAAATGCGATCTTGCTCGCCACTGGAGAACACATGCCAGGCTGAAGCCATTCCTTTGCGATAAGTGTGAGCTTGGATTTAACTGGAAGTCGAATCTTGTACGTCACCAGAAGAGGGTTCATTTAGGTACAGAGGGTTTTGTGTGCGACACGTGTGGTCGTGGATTTGTTAAGCAATACCATCTTTCACGTCACCGTAACAATGACTGCGGAAAACCAACCAGCAGAAGTGACAATGACAATTTTGATGGTGCAATGAAAACCCGGTCCAGTGACATAGTATATGACTACAATGCAGTAAGTGATGAGGGAGATTATAATTATAAAATCGAATCGAATCCAGTTGTGGTCCAAGTTCGTCCCAAAGGCAAAGGTGATCTCTTGGATCCTCAGGCATCGTCCAGCAAAGAGCAATACGATGAGCTACTAAATCTTTACCATATTGCTCCTGAAGTAAATATTGTATATCTCCAAGCTATTGACGACAAAGGGCAGTCTTATCAGAGTGAAGAAGGCAGCTTTGAAAAGAGCTCAAATTTTCCGCAGTCGAAGTTAGTTGAGAGTGAAGTGGCAGCGAGCGAGAAAAAATCAACGAAGACTAATCAAAGGTCTTGTTCTAAGAACAAAAGAGAAACGAAAAAAGAGGCTGTGGTTAAAACGAAGCAGAAAACTCGCTGTGAAGGCTCAAAATCCGATGCCAATAAGGGATCGAGCATTGAATATTCAGCTGAAAAGCCTACTAAGAAAGAGCTCAAAGAGTTTCCTTGCTCGGTGTGCACTCGTGTATTCAGTAGAAAATCATGCCACACTCAGCATGAAAGAAGTCATTACAAACAACGCCTGCAATGCGAGTGGTGTCACAGATCTTTTGATCGGAATTCGGTACTGGTGAGACATCAAAGGATTCACACAGGAGAAAAACCATACCAGTGTGAGGGATGTTTATCTTATTTCCGTCAAAAATCACAGCTCGTGCAACATCGGAAAATCCACACAGGCGTGAAGCCACACGAGTGCGAAGTTTGCAAGCGTAAATTCAATCGTAGGTCGATATTGGTTCGTCACAAGATGATCCACACGGGAGAAAAACCTTTCGAATGCGAGGTCTGTCATCTCTGCTTCAACCAAAAGTCAATCTTGGTTCAACATCAGAAAATTCACAGCGGTCTGAAGCCTTATAAGTGCAAAAAATGCAACTACAGTTTTACTCAGAAGTGGAATTATCGGCGACACAAGGAAAGGGTTCACACGAGTGGGAAGAAGTTTTCCATCCAATGCAATTCATGTGACAGTAGTTTTCCCAGGAAGAAAATTCTTGTCCAGCATCAGGAAATTCACAAGAAAAAAGTGGTGGTTGTTTGCATCCGTAATGCTGGAGTTCTAAGAAAGTGGGAAAGAAAAAAAATTCATCACATCCAAGCGTCCTTTCTGAAAAACGAGATAAATCTAATTCTAAGAGAGAATCTGAAGATACTCTACAATCTCAAAAACCTAATCCTAATGTGGTACGTGATTCAAAAAATTCGGGAAAACTTCCAAACGCTAACAGGAAACCGATAAAAAAAGAAATTTCCGCATTTGAGGATAAGGGAACATCGATGAAAATTCATACCCGTCACAATCTGAAGATTGAAGAAAATCAGGACCTTCTTGAGTATCCAAAAGAAAAGCAAGTTAAGCTTGACAGCAGATGTTTAAAGAATAATCAAAGTTCGGTATTTAATGATGAAAATGTCAAAGAGAAAGAAAATAATCATGTCAATTTGGATTTCCCAGAACACAAAAATGAAGAAAATTGTAAATTTCAAAAGAAAATTCGTTCCGAAGAGCCTCGTTTTTGTAGCGAAAAGAAACCCATCGATGCAAATACCGATATGAAAATGAAAACTGAAGCTGATGTTAACCATACATCAATTTCAAGAGACATTGCAACCGATGATTTTAGAATTTCAAAGAAGCTCCCGCACAAATATACAAGAATAAGAATGAGGGAAATAAAATTCTACATTGTTCCGAGAAAGTAAAGAACGACCAATTTCTCGAAAGGAAACCTATTAATCAAGATGAGTGTATTAAAAATAATCTTATTCTTGAAAGTAATGCAGTCCAAACGACATTGATTAAAGAAAGTGTTGATTCTGCTAAAACCTTTCAAGAAACGAAGGAATGTTCAACTGAAATTCAAGACAATACTGAAATTCGCGAAGAAATTTACACAGATACAAAAGAAGGTACCATTGAACAAATTTTTCAGATACCGTTGATTTTCAACTTGATAAAACTGATCGAGTTCCAGTCGTGCACATGAAAGAAGATATTTCTGAAAATTTATATCCTGGTAAAAATTCCCACTCATTAGAAAGCAGTATTTCTGGAAATAAGATTCACCCGATAGAGAATGAATCCAATGAAAAAACTGGAAATAACATTAACGAGGATGAAACATTAAAAAATACTCTTAAAAACAACCTTCATATAATTGGAGAAGATGAGAAAGTGGTTGAAACTGATGAAGAACATACGCGTAAGTTCGGGCGACCATCGCAGGACGAGGAAGAAAATATACACATCTCTATTGATGATAATGTGTCTGGTGAACACTCATTAGGAACAAAATACGAGGAAAAAGAAGCAAGTTTTACTTATTTTAAATCAACATCTGCTCTTTTTGCTTGCAAACATCCAGGGTTAACTGACGAATCTCAAAGAAAAGTCCCCGATGATAAGGGCAAGGAATTTTGAAGATTATTGCGTAGTTTCGGATATAAAGCACCATGACTTCAAGAGAGCTGGTATGAATTCCGACAATCCAATGGAAAATCTTGATCAAAATGTGAAAAATGAATCATTTGATGGAAAAGAAGAATTTACATTGTCACGAAACCCCAGGGGAGAGTGTTAATCTGAAGACAAGCAAGGATGTCCAGCATAAAAAACGCAAAGTAAAACTTGCTATTAGGAAAGTTCGTCGAGGCAAGGGTGACCAAGGGGTTGAATGACGACTATGAAATTGCGAAGGATGGGGTACATACCCAAAATGCAGCTTTTGATAAGGAATCGCACAGAAAAAGTTCGCGCAAATTAAAGAGATCGAAAAGCATCACTAGTCACAAAAAAATTAAAAGTAGTAAGAAGATTTGTTTACGAGGTGATTTGAGTGATGATAAAGATGAAATGGATAAATGTTTTCTTGATCTTAAAGAGAGCGTCATTAGATCTCTCGCCTCCTTGAAAATTCACGATGACTGTAATGAAGATCTAAAAAAGGAAGCCAATAATGTTGCTGAAAACGATTTCAGAACTGCAAGTAATAGATGTGAAAAATATCCGATTAAAAATGAAACTGATTCGTCGAATAATACCAAAGTTTTTGAACAAGAAAATATAAAAAAAGACGAACATTCTCTGCTTTCCTTTCAAGTACCGAAAGAGCCAAATCGAACACTAAGTGACGGAACCGTTCAGAACGAACAAGTATTCAGCCATCAGCACGAAAAAAGGAATGAAAACGATCCGAAATTGGAACCTGTCGTCAACGAGCAACAAGGTCCTGAGTGGGAAGAGGAATATTTTGAAGGACACGCTTCCAATAATATTGATGAGATGGAAGAACATGTACCTCATATGATAAGTGTGATACCTGTTGAGAAAATTCATGTAAATTATGAGCCTATTTACGAAGAAAACTCAAAAAAGAAATATCCCTATGAACTAGAAAGTGCTCCACAGTTGGATCAAATTAGCAATGAAAATTTACAGAGTGAAAATGGGGATTTCACAGGGAATATTCCAAATGATCCTGGATCGTATCAATCTGGCAGTAGAAGTATAAATACAGAGATTTCGATCAAAGACGATTACAAATCCCCTCCTGCACAAGTAAATACTTATCCGATACATGGTCGTCAAGAAAACTTTCTGGAGGAAAATCATACAATGTCCGATGACATTCCAGTAGATCAGAATTCATATCAGGAATGCCAAGAAGATGATGTAGAGTATTTTTTGGAAAAAATTCAGTCTAAAAAAGAAACATGTCAAGAAGAACCCATAGATGTTAAACATACTGAAAGTTCCGACAAAAAAGCCAGATCTGATGAAAATTTTACTAAATATGAAGAACATGCTACTGATAATAATACCACTGTTTTTGCAGAAAGTACATATCAGAATTTATTACACCAACACTGATCAAGTCTCTTCTCAAGAAATTTGTAATGTAGATCCCAGTGATAACCAGGAAATTGCTGATAATCAAGTTTCTTCATCATTGAGTCCTGATCAGGATCAAAATACAATACGGCATGCAATTTTGGCTGAAAACTACGGCTTTAACGAAAATCAAGCCGCCGTTGCAAGTTCCTCCAATGATTTATTCCGTTTTGAGAAAAATATATGCTCATTGCCTGTTCAGAATAATGAATTTTACGATGGTTCAAATGCATCTCATTCAACGAATGATTCGAATAAAAATACAACTCAGTACTCGGATATTGATGATGGACAAATTTTCTTCCATGAGAGAATTCCAGCCGATCAAAACTTTATTGGCTACGAAAAGCTACAACCGTATCAAGAATTTAATCTTGGTGAAAACATCCAATCTCAAGTTATAATACCAAAAGAAACTTTTATTCCCAATACTTATAAGCCTGTAACTCAAGCCCTTCCAGGTTATACAGAAACTTTCTCAAGAGGAACTCCTTTCCGAATGATGTAACTCAACTTAGTGGACTTTTTTATCCTGAGTATAGCAGCAACAATCAAAGTCTTCTTCCCGATGCTGCAAGTGCAGAAACAAATAGCATGTGGAACGTGGAAAATTTAATTCCCTACAAAGAAACAAGCTCTCAAAACTTCATGCCATTTAATAAAACTCATGCTTACCAAGATACGAATTGGAATAAAGAAATTCATACCCTTCCTCAACCTAAGGAGGCAGTTCATGTTCCAAACAACCCTCCAATGCAAGAGCCCTTTAATCCCATTGCTTGGAATCAGACCCCAGGTTACTATGACAACAACTACCAGTATCCCACTTATAACGAAGACTCTTACAATTATTCACTTCGCCAAGAAAAGGTTCGTACGTATTCGGTTCATCACGAAGAAATCCATACAGTACAAGATCTTATTAGACTTGAAAAGACTTATGCTTATCCTGCTCCTCATAAAGTTCTTCCTACTCCAGTACCTGTACAACCTCATGGCATAGAGCCTGGTTATAATAGTCCAGTCAGATACCGGGAAGTATTGATTAATAAGCAGCGAGAAGTTCAAATGAATGTACCAGTTCAAGGTTCAGCAAGGCTTAAGGCACAACCCCTTCAATTTCCACCGAGAGTAAATATGCTACCTGCTCAAGATCCACCAAAGTTAAACTCACTACCTGCTCCGGTTCCTACAATGTTCAATACTCAGCCTCCAAAGGATATTTTGGAAAAGAGCCCTCAGGTGTCACCAGGTCCATCAAGGCTGACGAATCAAGGTTCGACATTATTGAAGATGCAAATATCACCGAGGTTGAATACGCATTCTTCCTATGAACCTAATCTGCTAATCAAACCTTTGCCTCAGTACCCCACAAGTAATCAGTTCTTCCATCATCAAGTGAATATGCCTAGCCCCAAATTTCGAATCCTGAGTTCTTCAAGTCGGGATCAAAACAGTAAAGCATCCACTCTTAATCAATCGATAAGTCTCAAAGCCCTTCAAGATCAAGATTGGTGTAAGCGAGTCATTATCAATAACGATATAAGTAAACGAATTCGATTCGGTCCTGGAAATTCTTCTCGAGTGTATGTGAATGATGTTGGACATCCAAAAGAAGCTCCCGAGACTTTATTTGGCTGTGATAAGTGTAATCAGAATTTTAACCGCAAGGAAGATCTGATTCGACATCGGTTCACAGTTCATGAGAAAGTTAGAGCAGCAAGATTTTGCAGCATGAAAAACTGATGATTGCTGTTGAACACATTGCGATGAACACTCATCATCAAGAGCATCAAATGTGCGTATGATGTAAATGTTAAATTTATTTGACATGCTTTATTGATAGTTAATATTTCTTTGATTTCTTTTAGTTTAAGTTTAGCTATTAATATTAAAGCATTAATTTTATTAATGTTAAGTTATTGTTTTTCTTGATAGTAAACTAGATTTTTGTATTTAAATTCTATTTAGCAATTTAAAATGAATTGTTCTTTAAGAATTTATTCCTTTGGGAAATAATATATATATATATATATATATTTTATGTCATGCGGATTGATTTAACGGAAATATTACAGCAAATATCCGATATTGACTAGAAATTCAAAGATTTTTTTTTAAAGATGTAAAATTTGCAATAATTTATATTGATTAAAATATTAAATTATAAAAAGTTTAGAAATGGGAAAAAAGAAAAGTTATAATACTGATAGAACAAAGCATATTTAAGAGAAAATTAAAGAGCTGATTTAAATAATAATTTAAAGCAATCTTTTTTTTTTTTTGCGTAATAAAATTAATCATGATCTTTGCAATTTTTTTAAAATAGTTTGAATCGAGATTAATTTCATTACATATTACATTGCAAGTCCTTTGTAAAATAATACATTACTTAATGAAGAAGAAATATCAATTTTTTTTATATTATGATAAAAATTTTCAGCATATTTACTAGTTTTCTTGTATTAGCATAGTAAATGTCTATTTGAAAGTTCAAACAATTATTGTTTTAATTTATAAAATAAATAATTTATGTCCCTTTTTTTATTATATGTTTGTCACTTGAGCTGTTCAAAAACTATACTAGTGTAATGTATGCAAATTTTGTGCATTAAAAAAAATAAAATATTTTATTAAATCATTTTTGAGTGTAAAGAAAAACTTATTTCAATTTAATAAATAGTCTGTTACAAATGTACACTTTCTTTATTCAAGTTATTTGAGCTTAATGCAATACGATTTTCAAGAGATTAAATCTTATGTATTTTTACTAGCTAGAGGAATTTAGAATATTGTCTGTTCGTGAAAATGTCCCGTATTAGTCCTCCTTATCTAAAACCCAATCAAGCTGTCGCATCCAAAAATATATGGATATATCTAACTGTTAATACTTGATTTGTTCCAAGTATTTTACTTATAATTATCTCATAATTTATTACTCTTAATCGGAATTAACGATCTTAGTTGTAATATATCCTATTATTAAATTCAACTAAATATATTTTTGGATATCTTTCGATTTAACTATATTATTTTATTAAAATGTAAAATCTACTTCGAATAATTACATTTTGAAAAATTACTTTACTTTTCTACAAAATATTTTCGTAAGAGTAATTTTTAATCTTGGCTCTAGTAGTTTTGAAAGTTAAAAAAGAAAAAAAAGTGTTCATTTAAATTATTCTTTAAAAAAATCATTTTAATAGTATTAAATGGTCCATATCTTAGTACAAATTAAAAAACTAAACGTCCATTCAACATTAATAAAAGAAAAACATAAATAAATTGAGCAGACGCGTTCTTTGGAAAAGTATAAAATCCAAATTTACATTTTTTTTAACGCATATAAAATGCAACTTGGAACTTCCAAGCTGATGAGTTGAATAATGTGTGTTTGTTTTTCAATTAAATATATATATACATCAATTGCTTTTAAAATTGACAATTTAGTATTTTTTATGTTGCTAACTTTGCTTTAATTTAGACAAATTTTAAAAGACAATATTCTCTTATGTTAATTCTGTTTGCTTATATATATTATTCTGGTTACTATAAATTTCAGTTTTTTCTACGGATAATTTAGTGTTTTCATTCTATGGAATGCTTTTATTTAATTTCGCATATTTAACTCATTTTCGTAGAAGACAAAAATTCTTTACCTTGCTGCAAAAAATCATTTTTTTCTATTAATAATTTATCTTGAACTAAAAAAACTTTTTGCAAACGATAGTAAAGGAATAAATGTTTATTATTATTATTATTAGTAGTAGTAATCAGTTTAAATCTCGATTGTCAAGGTTTTTTAAGCGTTCAAGACTTTTTTTTTTGCCTGGGGTTTCTTAAGAATTACAAGAGGTTAATGCTATAACGAACAGTTATATATCTATGGATCCGATATTTAAAAAATTCAAAACACGAAAGCATCAATTTTTTTAAACCACAATTTGTTAACAAAAAAGCGCTATATTTAACTCGTAAAATACCGCATCTATCAGAAAGACCGTATACTCGGTAATGGAGATTTTTTCAAATAAACTTTAAGATATTTGCTTTAGTATTTCTGAGTGTTCTCGTATGTCGAGGATGTGTAGGTGGAGGTCGACTGATGGTTTATTAACGCCACCCTTCGAGGGCTATTGGCGATGGACTTCGTAATTTTGAATCATGGTCAAGGACAATATCGGAAAAGTACAAACTTCCACAATATCTTCAGGTCGCGGTAGCCTAGTGATCAAGAGGTAACGAACTCATAGCAGTCGTGTCAAGTGTTCGAGCCTAGTACCGGTGAAGACCCACCGCTCTCAGGGAGCCTCTACACGTTCAGTGAGGCGAGGCTCAAACGTTCTCCCGTTGGTGTGGTGCGGAACTTAGAAGAGGGTGCCATCTCAGTCACAGTTGACCATGGTTCAAAATTACGAGGTCCGTCGCCAATAGTTGAATAGTGGGACGTTAATATAACTCTCACCCATTCTCACTTCGAATTTCAATTGATTTAAGGTATCCGACTACGTTCGGAACCGTGATTTTGCAAAAGCGTATAAATGGATAATATTGATGATATTTAGTGTCACTTAAGATTAGAAAAAGTATATAAAATTGTCTTAAGAATAGTATTACAATAAAAAAATGATTTAAGTACAATATTTTGACAAAAAATAAACATAGAATGACCTATTTTCAAAATGTTCTCCTTTTGTGAAAAATGTTTCTATTATATAACAATATTTTGCTTGTATATAGCTCAGACCTCTGTACCGAGGCTCAACTAGAATGTTTGAAATATATAAGTTAGAAGTGGGTTTATACACGTTTTACGACAACAGAGGGGAGACATTTTAAGAAAAAAACGCCGATATTATATATATATATATATTTCAATTGGCGGTAACTCTGAAAATAATGTGAATTTTTCAAAAATCATAGTTGAGCCTCTGTAAAGAGGTCTGAGCCGTAGCGCACACAGGAACTTTTCAAGGTGGGGTCCGGGGTCGAAAATTTACCATTCTTGTATCATGCTCCTTTTTGATTTTGTCGATTTTCGGGAACAAAACACAGTAAAAAACTAATTATTGAATAAATAATTAGCATTAATTAACAAAATTAATCATTAATAACAAATATTTAATTAAATTTTACGTATTATATACTAAGAATTATAACCAATCGAAAAAAAATCAAGGGCTTTGGGGGGGATTCCGGACCCCTAGGACCCCTCACCCCCTTGTGTGCGCCACTGGGTCTGAGCTATATAAAATACAGGCAAAATATTATAATACAAGCATTTTTCGCAAAAGGAGAACATTTTGAAGAAAGGTTATTCTAAATTAATTTTTTGCAGAAATATTGTATTTAAATAATTTTTTTTTTTTGTCAAAATTGCCTTATAAAACAATTTTATGCATGTATTCTAGTCTAAGTGACACTAAATATCATGAAAATTATTCATTTATGTGCTTTTTAAAATCACGGTTCCAAACGTAGTCGGATACACCTTAGGCTGTTTTCGGCTAATGTTAAAGTATAGGATCCAAATTCGGAATATTTTCTCGGATATTAAAGTACTCAAACATTAATATTATATTCTAGCTTCACACTATCCTGTAGAGAATCCTGTTTTTTGATTTGAGACATTTTATTCTTTTATAAAATGTGTTTCGCATTTTTTTTCTTCTATACCGTAATGTTAAATGAGCTATCCCTTTACATTTTAAAAGGAAAAACAAATTATTTATAAAATATTTTGAAATTTAAAAAACACTATATTATAAACAAATGCATGAGTTACAATGTCCCAAATTTTTATAAAAATTGAGGCATTTTTCTGTCCGAAATTGTGCTCCGCGTTATGTTCTCGCTCTTGTGTATATGGCGAAAACAGCCTTAAGATACGCTAGGCCTTATACAGGAGAGATATTTAGTGGCATTATAGGATTCGAACCCACAACTTAACAGAAATAACGCTGGTCACGCGAGTTCGGGATCATTACCTTCCAATTATTGAAAATAGTCATAAGAGAAATTTCTATATAAATGTTTTAATAATAGATACATCTTTCTTTTTTAAATTATTCTAGCCGGCATTCTCCACCGGGCACACCGAGTTCGGAACAGTATTATGAAGAAAAACTGTCATGTGTAAAGAAATGTTTGTTTAGATACTAGAACGAATAATTTTGTCGGATTATCGAATTTAGAGAAACAGACCTTTTGCAGGATTTTAATTACTCCTTCACTACGATCAGGCAGGTATTATGCTACAGTCGGTGATCGCTGTAGAAATATATTCACCCCTTAAAAATTCGACTAATCTATTCTTGGTTCTTATATAGTACTGTAGCCTTTAAATTTATCATTCGATTCTGTACTTTGTATTATGAAAAGTCTTGCTTTTTATCATCTTTTAAAATTTTGGTTTCATTAATAGATGTGCTTTTTGTACGATTTAGTTCTTTGTCAGTTGGAGATCGAAAACTAAAAATTTAATACGATATATACTTATGAGCTTTGGGTAAATAGTATATATTTTATTCTCCATTTACTATCAATTGACAAGGAAAGATAACTACAATGGAACCTGTTTTGTGCGATTCTTTTCTATGCAATTTTATTTTTGTGTGATTTGTGTTTTGTGCGATATTTTTAGTGTGATCTTTTCTTATGAATTTATATGAATATATGAATTTCAATGGCTTTGGTGCCACTATAATGTTTTCTATCAATGTACATAAACACATTTCAAGACACTCTGTTCATTTGTTATAAACAATCTCTCCACAATGCAAGTACCATTGCTTTCTCTCAAAGCGCTAGCTGCACGCACTTGATTGAAGACGAAACTGTTTAATAACAGTGACATTGATTTGATAAATTATGAGGTCGGACAAGAAGTACCGGATTCTTTGAGAGTGGATAAATTTATATGCTAGGATCCATCTTTCTAACAAATCGGAAAAACATTTTCTTAAAATAAATACTGATTCCGAAAAGGATTTCGAAATTCCAAAAAGAGCTTCGATCATGCATATCTGGTATCTTGACGTTCACAAGCAACTGGTGGCCGCGTACCCAGTGGTCAAGGTATCGGGTCATGGCTGGTGTGTCATGAGTTCGAGACCGTACCACTAAGACCCGCCGTGTAGGAAAGCAATGCTCGTTAAATCTGTCGAGAGCTCCAACGTCCTCCCGTTGGTTTGGTGTGGTAGTTAGGAGAGGTGGGTGCCATCTCAGGTGTCGTCCACGTCATTTGACCATGGTTCAAAATTACGAGGTCCGTCTCCAAAAGCCCTCGTGTAGCTGAACAGCCCGACGTTAATATTCACTCACTCTTTAACGACCTCGTAATGTGAACCATGGCAAGTGACGTGGACGATACCCGAGTGGCACCCCTTCCCCTAACTCCCACACCAACGGAGGACGTTTTGAGCTCAAAGATTTAACGTGCGTCGCTCCTACACGGCGGGTCTTTAGTGGTACTGGGCTCGAACTCGTGACAAGGCCAGCCACGATCCGATACCTTGACCACTCGGCTACCGCGGCCATTTAAAGTTCAGAGGAACGGAGTAATTATGTTTGCGACATCGTGGGCGGTTTTTTCTCCTATCGAATCATAATTTGAATCCTGCACCTGAAGATCCACTAAGGGGGCTGATACACGTTAAATCTATCAAGTCTCAATGCCTTCTCGATTGTGTGGTGTGGAAGTTTGGAGGGCGGAGTGCCAGCTCAGGTGCCGTCCTCGTCAGTTGACCAAAGTTCAAAATTACGAGGTCTTACGACGTCATGAAGCAATGGTGGCTAGAACAAAAAATTGTCTCTATTTCAAAATTTAACTTAAAAATAACTTGAGAGTAATTTTTTTTTCTAAAGGAATTTTTTCCTCTAAAATTAAAATTTGCGTTAAATATGCAATTCGTATGAGTCACATCATGATTTCGTGGCCGCGGCAGCCAGCGGTCAAAGTAACGGACTCATGGGTGGCGTGTCATTAGTTCGAGCCTGGTACCACTGAAGACCCACCTACAGAAGGGGCTGATGTACATTAAATATATCGAGGCTTAAACGTCCTCCCATGGCGTGGTGTGAAAGTTAGGAGAAGGGTGCCAACCTAGGTGTCGTCCTCGTCTTCTGACCATGGTTTAAAATTACGAGGTAAACGCATTGTTTTAGAGTATAACTTAAATTTAAAATTAAACCAGGAACTTGAGTCTGATATTATTAAGGCTGTTTTCGGCTAATGTTAAAAAATAGGACCCAAATTCGGAATATTTTTCAGATATAAAAGTACTGAAACATTAACATTATATATAATCTGGCTTCACTATCTTCTAGAGAATCAATTATATTTTATCATGCTACTCATTCAATTCCTACAATTAGCTCGCACTGTCTCTCTATATATTTATTTATTTATATATTCGTATATTTATTTATTTATTTATCTTGGTGGAATTTTCAATCATTAATAAAATACATTTTAAAGCGCTCAATTGAGCTGAAATTTTATATACAGGATCATTTTGGATGACAATATAATAATTTAATTATAATTAATAAAAATTAATGGATTAAAACTAATTATATAAAGAATTACAAATACAGCCACGTTGGCGACTTAGCGACCCTTTTGGCGACATGTGTCAAAACTTGAAAAGGTTTTTTTTTTCTCACATGTTAAAGCTTTCAGTTGGACTGAAAATGAAAAGGACAATACGATACTTTAATGATAATTAAAAAAAAACTAATGACCACTTAATGTTGTGATTCTGTCCTATGTATATACATATTTATATTAATTGTAACTATTAAATAAAAAGTAGGTAAAATAAAATTTTTCGTTGTTGATCTAAGTAGGAATTGACTTAAAACCATTTTTAATATTACTTGTTTTTATCCAAGTTGACACATTTTGTCTTTTATAAAATGCGTTTCAATTTTTTTCTCCATACCATAATGCTAAATGAGCTATTCCTTTACATGTTAAAAGAAAAAAACTAATTATTTATAAAATATTTTGAAATTTTAAAAACACTATATTATAAACAAATGCATGAGTCACAATGTCACAAATTTTTATAAAAATTGAAGCGTTTTTCTGTCCGAAAATGTGCTCTGCGTTAAGCTCACGCTCTTGTGTATATGACGAAAACAGCCTTAAGGTCTCACTCCAAAGCGCGAAGACTATTGGTGACGGACCTCGTATCTTTGAATTATGATCAAGAGAAGATGACACATTATCTGACAATCTCCCATCTAAACGTTCATACTTTACCAATATCAGGACGGGTTAACGTGCTTTTGCCTCTAGACGGCCTGCTGACATGGGCGATTCCCTCTCTTGCATTTTACTCGTTTGAAATAAGAATTAATTTAGTTTCATAGATGTGTATATATGTGAACAATTTATCTTTTTAATTATAATTTTTTGCTTTGGAGAGAGGGGCGGCATTTTCCATTTTTGTCCGGAGTGGCAAACTGCTAGAGCCGGCCCTGCTCCCATCCAACGAATTGTTCTGCCTTCGATTCTAGCCGCATTCGATTTTTAGTAGCATTTACACTGGGAAAAAAGTGAGGCTTAGATTTGAATAAATACGATGCATTATTCTTGAAAGGATTGATAACTGAACTGCTACAAAGAAATGCATGAAACTGGAAAGAAAACAAATAACATAAAAAAAAAATAGTTTTTAAATCAATTCCTACTTAGATCAACAACGAAAAATTTTATTTTACCTACTTTTTATTTAATAGTTCCAATTAATATAAATATGTATATACATGGACAGAATCACAACATTAAGTGGTAATTAGTTTTTTAATTATCATTAAAGTATCGTATTGTCCTTTTCATTTCAGTCCAACTGAATGCTTTTAACAACGATGAAGAGAAAAAACCTTTTCGAGTTTTGAGACAAGTCGCCAAAAAGGTCGCTAAGTCGCCAACCTGGCTGTATTTGTAATTCTTTAAATAATTAGTTTTAATCAATTCATTTTTATTAATTATAATTAAATTATTGTATTGTCATCCAAAATGATCCTGTATATAAAATTTCAGCTCAATTCAGCGCTTTAAAATGTATTTTATGAACGCGATTGAAAATTCCAAGATAAATAAATAAATATACAAATATATAAATAAATAAATATATAGACAGTGCGAGGCTAATAGTAGGAATTGGGGGAAAAAAAAAACCAGAATATTTAAAATTACTTGACTTACTCCTTTATTTTTTATTTAAAAAAAACTCTTAATGCACTTTGCTTGGGAATTTATGAAAAAAAAATAGAAAGGAATATTATACTTGAATCTTAAGCAACTAGTCACATTAAAAAAAATTACTTAAAAAAATTTCGAAAAATATTTGCATCACAAAAAATTTCGCTACAATAAAATCATATTTATTTTTATATATTCCTTTAAAATATTTTTTAAAATGTCTTCGGTATTTTGCTAAAATTTCTGTGTAGATCCACCAGTATTATGCTAGGATTGTTAACGAAGTTTCATATTATACTTAGTAGAATTTTTTTAAAAAAAATCCCCAAAAGAGCGATAAGTAGCCAAACTGTCGATTATAATCCTCTCACGCAGGGAGAAGCCTCTTTGAAAGACACGATAGCTGCGTCAACAAAATACAATAAAAACGGGTCCAGAACTTGTTTTGGGGGTAGAGGAGGCAGGGGAGGAGGAGATGGGGTTCAGAGACGGTCCCTTTGCCAATAGAAGGAGAGAGCCGAGTCTCGCCTAACGCTCTGATAGGGCACTTCAGAGGGTTGGAAAAAAAGAACCAAACGAGAAAAGAGGAAAGAAAAGAGAGGGGGTAGGGAAAAAGGGTGGGTGAATAATATAGAGAGAGGTAGAGAAAAAAGGGGGAGAGAGCTGGGAGGGATGCATACGCGCTTGGGCGACAGACGATGAGAAGAAAACTGGCAGGTGAAAGAGAAGGGGATAAAAAAAATAGGGAATATATTCGAAGAACGAACGAATGGATAGGAAAAAAAGAAGGGCGTAAGGATGACGTGGCAAACGATATTTAGGTGGCGGAGAAGAGAATAAAAATGAAAAAGAGAAGCGCGCGAGAGTAGTGTTTTCTAGAATCTACTTGGAAAAACTTTTTTCCTCCATTTTTTCGGTTTTGTTTTCGTTGCGAATTTTAGAGAGGGGAAAAACGGACGAGTTTTGGGTGGGATGTTTGCTTTTTTTTCCAGCGTTCTCTTTGGCGATTGGAAGAAGGGCGATATCTCGCCAACTAAGGTTAACCTGTTAGATGCTTAAGGTTTCCCAACCGGAAAGTTTCTGTTTTCCAAAAGCTCAGGAGCTTCTTGATTCTAAAAATAGAATTCTTTTTAAAGGAGAGATGAACGCTTTTCTTGAAACTTTGAAAGGGAGTGTTTTGAATTGTTTCCAGCGGAAAATATCGAATTGATATTTAGAGACAGCTCAAATTTATTGATTTCTTTTCGTCGTTAACTATGATTCGAATCTTTTCTGTAATAAAATAAAAAGCAGAGTTCAGCTGGTATGATTCTGGTTTTACTTGTGTTACTTTTTAATAAAACATAAAAATACTACATAAAATATTTTTTTTATGCAAACGTAACACGTTGCATGTTATTTTGTATTTTGGGGGACATTTTACTCTTTAAGGGGTATTATTTTTAGTGGGGTACTCAGACTACTTTTATGGAAAGGGGCTATTATTTAAAACAAATATAGACGGGACAATCTTTATCTAAAAATTAAAAATCCGTTGGTCTGCTTTGGTTATTTATTTTCGATTGTTCAGCTCATTCAATTAAACTCGAAATTTTGAGCCATAATTAAACGGCAAAATGATATTAAATTTCAAATGAAAAAACATTTTATTTCTAAATCTGTTTCAATTAAATTTAACAAATAGGTTGTTTTTGTATGTAAGCGATTTATTATAAAAGTTTCCTTCTGTTTTTGTTATGGCTGATTGCTTAAGCAGGATTTTATTTGTTACCCACACACACACATTACGTTTATACTAGATGTTGATCAGCATTTATCTAAAAGTACTTGACCATTTAATTTTATCAATTCTTGCTTCAGACTATTATCTGAACAAAGAAAAAAAAGCATCTGCTTTCTCAACAGTCATTTCTGAACAAATAGCATTCCGGTATTATTAAATTATTAAAAGGCATTGAAATCAATACAATAAAATACGTAATACAATATGTGGTGCGAAAATACACACTGAAAACAAATTCGAAATTTAATTATAGTAAATTTAATGAATTTTACGTTTTTCATCATAACTTATATCGAAATATATGAATATAAAATATTTTTTAATATATTTTTTGTTTACAGAAAATTATGCTAAAGGTAACTAATTTTTATACAGTATTTTATTTGAAATTGATTTAATTTATTTTCCTCTAAAAGATCAATTAAATGTAACTTAAATAAAAATTTTAATTCCAAAATTTTCTACTCATTAGTTTTTGAAAAAACTTTAATATCGTATTTATTCGAATCAAAACCGGACATTTTTTCCAATCTTGATGTTACTGAGAATCAGGTGAGGCTTAAAAACAAAGGAAAAATTCGTTGGATGAGGGAAATAGAACTGATATTCTGACGATTAGAGCAATTATAGGTTCATGTATGCATTAAAAAGTTTTTAATATTGATAAAATAAATTAGTTATTCACTTTTTTTCTCATTAGTTCTTATTTAAATTTGTTTTAGTTTCATAAATATCAGATTGCGATAAACCCTTTTTACTCTATTTTTGATTTTTTCACAAAAATATATTGAGAATTTGAGTGCCATAGATTCGAATAAATACGGTTATTCAAATTTCGGTTTAAACTATACGATAAACAGCCATATATGGTTCAAATTATACTATACAAACATTCGTATTACGTTTCGGTACTATTAATAAACAGCCATTTTTCATCTCTCCATAAACTATCCATTGAATAGTTATTGCTTCCAACAATCAAAGAATAGATTAAAATATATATATAAAAAAACTACAAATTCCAAAAAAAAAAAAAACTTGTACGTGCAATCCCAGTTATTCCAACGGTTAAATCTTTGGCGAACACAAGCTACCGAAACTTCAATATTTGTTTGAATATTGATGTTAGAATAATGTTGCCTAAGAAATATAGATATGTGTGTGTGTGTGTGTGTGTTTCCAGTTGTTCTAAAAGAATTTAAATAGTTCGAAATATATGTAGTTGAAAAACTCATGGTTAAAAAAAATTATTTTTGGGTTATATTGGAATAAAGTACAGCAGCGCCATCTATTAATAGCATTCAGTTCTATTTTACAAGGTTAAAATACAGTTTTTGGGAGGAAAAAAAATTGATGTTTATTTTATTAAATAAAAAATATCTGCCATATAAATGTGTAGAATAAAATAAAAATGAAAATATAAATAGTATACTGTATTGTTCTCGATTTATAATGCAAATGAATGTACTAATTGAGATTTTGTTTATTTGTGAGTGTCAGTTCCATTTGAGTGTGTACAGTATTTCGGAATCCATTTTTAGTTTTTATAAAATAAATAATAACAATGAGAATAATTTTTCATAAGTTTAATTTCTATAATTATGGCGTATATTAAATAATTAAATGAAAATTAAATTTAAGTTATAAATTTTTTAAATTTCATTATAACATTCACTCGTCATGTGTGCGTGTTTGTGGTGTAGTGTTACAATTATCACAAATTATTTGTAGTTAATTACTGTGGGTATTTATTAATTCCTTTTTTTATTTTCAGCAGAGGTTAATAGGGTTAATAAAATACATTTAAAAAATTTTTTTATGAAAGATTTTGATTATTTTAGTGGAAAACGAAAACATCAAAAATAAAAGATTTTACTATTCAGACTAAGTTTTGTAAAAACATTTGGAATTAAGTGGAATCCCGAAAATTCGGCCTAATACGAACAGAAGTGTGGCCGAATTTGTAAAATTACCGGGTTATTGAGAAGGAATTAAAAAAATAAGCACGGCTGTTTCCTAAAAAAATATTGTACTTCATTTTGTAACTGTTGTTTGCGTGAGAATATTACCGAAAATAAGCTGCCCAAATACTTTTAAACAAAGGAAAAGTTCGTACAGGAAAATAAAAATCAATGAATACATGCATACACTAATTAATATTAAATCCTTCGCACCTAAGCCCTTATTCGTTTATTTACTTTTCAAATTCTTTGCATATCTATTTTCTTTCAAAATATCTAACATTAACATAATTTATCTCATAGATATAAAATAAATATCTGATAAAAAAATTTTTCCCAAACAAAAGGGCGCGATTTGGTTTTTTTTATCCTTTTTTTGGTTTTTTTAAATTTTTTTTTCAAATTTTGAAAACACTATACCCCTTTGGTTCCCCTTTTTCCCAAAAAAAAATTTTAATTAATTTTATTCATCTTTTTATTTATAATTGGTTTAAAAATGTAGACTTCTATCTGTTTATACATTATAAACGTCTATTCACTGTTTTAAGCTTTAGTGCTTTGAAACTCAAAAGAAAAATTTTTGGGAAGCAACCCAAGCAAGGTTTAATTTTGGGTGGGGTGGGGGAAAATATTCGTAGTAAGTTTTTCTTCAAATAATACATTAAAAAAACATAAATAAAAGAACTAGAAAAATTTGTTGTTTTTGTCCTGACACTTGTCATCCCCCCCTCCCCTTTACAAATTTTTGCCTTTTTTTGGGAGAAATTTTGATATTTTATCATATTATTTTGTGCCAATATATTGGCCGGGCCGCAAAAATGTTCTTTGAGGGGATTTCCCCACGTGTTTCAAAATTAAAAACACCCCTTTTTTTAAAGCATCCTATTTTTAAAAGATAGTTAATTTTTTCTTTTTTTTTTTAAATTTTCATAGCATTTTTTTAATAAAATTTTTAAAAATCCCCATTTTAAATTTAAAAAATCTTAACCCCCTTTTTCCATTTTTAAAAATTTTTTCAACTTTATGCTTTAAAAACACAATTACTTTTTTCCCCGCTGCACAGAGTTTTAAAATTTTTTAGTCCGTGGAGTCCATTTTCCAAACTAAAGTAGAACAGGATTTGGAACGTTTTCTTCATTTCTTGAAATTTTATTTAAGAAGAAATGATTTAAAAATTTTAAACTGGTCCTGCCCCCAATTTTATTTTTTTAAAACTAAAAATTTTTCACTCCCCCGCCCCACTGACCTCCCAACCCTCGGACTAGACTCCTACATATATTAAGACTGTTTATATTAAGACTGGTGGTTATCTCACGTAATAAGATAAATAAATATCAGTTTTATGTACTTGGAACCTATCCCATTATTAAGACCCCCCTTGGTAAAATACAAAACTTTAACTAAACGCGAAACATTTTCAGACAGAAAATCGAATTTCCCTGGAAATTTGTAAATTTTAACTCATACCCTGTTAACAATATAGTGTTTTTTTAAAAATTTAAAAAAATTCTATGAATACTTCCTTTTTTTTTTTGTAATACATGAAGGAAAGCCCTTTAAAAAAGATATTGGAGAAAAACGTAAACCCCTTTTATACCATAAAAAAAAGAATCAACTCGGTTAAAAAAGGGAAGGTATGATTAAAAAGGCGCTTAAGAATAATTGGGAAACCAGAATGTCATATTAATTTTCAAATTTTTTTTATACCAGAAAAAAAGTTCGAATTCCGGGGCCTATTCTTTTTGTATTATTGAAGACAGCCTTAAACAGTTCCTTTAAAACCTTATTAACGTCACTTTTAATTTAAATTCCCCCTTGTGATTCCAATAAAACCCCCTTGCCAGAACGTGAAAATTTTAAAAATTTTTTTAAAAACATCCCCCAAAATTTTGTTTTTGCACCGGGCCAGAGACGGGCTTAAGTCATGGGCCAACTGGACCCGGGCCCAGCGCCTCCCCATCGGAGGGGCCTTGTTCCGTTCTCGAATCTGTCTTAATAAGATCATGATCCAGATTATTTTAATGGTCAAAATTTTTCCCCAATTTTCTCCTAAAACAGGAAATTTCCTGATGTCAAAAGTGGTAAAACTGTATTGGGAGACCGTTGTCATCCTAGGTCTAACCTAGTATAAAAAACACCATTCAACTCATTTAGTCAAGGGGGCCCATCGGTTCCCCGGTTTTGGGGAATTTTGAAACAGGTCATTGAAAGTCGTCACCTTTTGTTTCAAATTCCCCGTTTGAACAGTATTTGACAATGCAGTATATACTGCTATTTTTAAAAGATTATGGGGTATTTTCATGGGGACCAGGGCCAAAAAAAATCTTAAATTTTTTTTTCCCAGGGCCTCAAGAGTCTTAAGACGCCCCCGGAAGTGATTTCGGAGCCTAGGTTGTGGTCGGAACTGAGGGCATCGTGTCATGAATTCAGTCCCCCACGATGCACGTTAAATATGTCACCTTAGTCCTCCCGTTACATTGTGCGTTATTTTCAAAAAGGGGAGTGCGGGCCGGGCCGCCCCCATCACCGACCATGATTACAAGGGGGCTTCGCCAATAGCCCACATGTTGCTTTATATTGCGACGTTGATAAACACTCCCTCTGTTCTTGCATAATAGATACATTCCTAAAGAATACTTGTAAAACATTTGCTTGAAATTTTATTGTATAGAACAGGGATGGCGAACCAATGGCACGTGGCACAAAATTTTGGGCATGCCACCGATCAAAACGGTTTGTTTTAATTCAAAATAGCAAAGTTCACTATGAAATATTACGATCAAACGTGAATGATCGGTCACGGTGCGCAGCCAATTCCAGTAACGAAATTTTGAATTTCGATTCCAAAGGTATTTAAATATTTGAAACTGGCTCGCTATTTTAACCTATGTTCATCTACCATACATGCAAGTCATTATTTTCAAAAGATTAATGCATCAAAAAATCCTAAAACCCCCTTTGGGGAGACTCTAATTGCTGTTCCAACTACATACAATCCTTAATATCAGTAATTTATCATCTATAATCAGCAACAACAGAGAAGTCACACTACTGTTACTTTAATTTGAATTACACATATAACTAAAACGTTTAATACTTTACAGCAAAATGTATTTTTTCGTGTAGAGTTTGAGTTGTTAGTAGTTTTTTTTTCCCAATAATCACAAATCAAAATTATTTATGGCGTCTATACCTCATTAAACACTTAAAAAAAAAGGCTGTTGATCCCAAAGTTCCCCCATCCCCCGTTTAGTTTTTTAAACTTCAGCCACACACAATTTTCTTTCACTATCACCGCTTCATATCATAGCCGTCGCTTCGATTGGACATATCCCTTAACTTCGCAATTTTTTTAAAATTTTTATGAAAAATCATATCACTATTCTCAAATAATAATATGAAAAGGGAAAAAAAAATATATATAAAAAAATTTAAAAGTTTTTAAAATTTAATTTCAGTCATTTTTTGGTTTGTTGCAAAAAATGTATTGCGCAGTAGTGCTGTAAAATTTCAACTTTTTATATGATTCATTTATATTCATCATAAAATGTTTAAATTTCATACCTGGTAATTTATTTAGTCAATAAACAAGAGGAAGCATAAAATATAATGGATTCTTTTTATAGCCAAAACACAGTTCTTGAGGCATCAGAGATTTTTATAATTGTGATTTCTTGAAAAAATGTACTTTCATCTAGTGACACAATTAGCATGTATTTCGTTGCAGTAATCTTTTTTTTTTCTCTCAGATAAGTGATTTGTAGGTAATTAAAAAAATATTGAGTCTTTAAATTAAAATAAATCATATTTTGCAGAAATGCAACAGTGCGAAGTTAAGGGATATATGTTGTTGTTAGAATCGCAGAATATTATATCAAAAATATACTCCTGCTCAAACATTAGGAAACCATATCTTAACAATATCAACTGTGATACATCTAACTACATGAATCAAAATGGTGTGATAGAAGAACAAAGTACACAAAACATCTTAGCTCGTGTGTTAGGATTTTTCTTAGCCTTTTTTTATCTACATCTGTCATGATCGTATAAAATAAATAATTCTTTACTTTTTTTCAGATATAACACAATAATGTTGAATGCATCGTATATGCTGGAGGATATATATACCCACATCTTTATATTTTTTTATCAATAAGTACAAAATAAAAAGAAAATATATGGAGTAAAAAACGAGTGAGTGTGTAAACCAGACTGTTTTAGATGTTTACTTTTCTTTTCGAGCCTAAGTTGAAAAATCTTTCATCTTCTTTATCGAAGATGAAAGACATTTTGTGGAGCACTTTCATTTAAAAAATACTTCTTTTATCCATAAGTGTTCTTCAGAACCTCCAGAGTTACATAAAAAATATGAACCTTTTTTTTTTTTTGTATCAATAAGCGTATCGGAACAATGCATGATATAAAACTTTCTTTCTTTCTTTTTAATCATTTGATAAATGTATTTGTACTTTGCTCTGTCTTTCGTCTTTTCTTAGCTACTGGAATTAAAATCAGTGTGTATAGTAATTTAAAATAAAATTGGGTGATGAAGAGTTTTAATTTGTGTACTTTTTCCTATTAGGAAATTGATAAAAGATGCATTTTATCAGTCAAATAATTCTTCCACACTTTTTTCCCGAATAACTCCCCCTTCCTAATTACAAAAATAGTTTTAAAAAACTGAGTT
>BMAV01016081.1:0-34680 GCA_019973955.1 Trichonephila inaurata madagascariensis | reverse complement strand
ATAAAACATGAAGAAAAAAATAGATAGGAGATCTGTCGGATCTGTCCTATTTAAACGAATATTGCAACAGGCAATTATACATTGATAGCTACAAGCTACCAAGCTACATTGATAAGCCTCACTTATACTTAAATTAATTCGTAAATTCATCAAAATGAAATCATGTACAATTATAGTTTCATGTAATTGCATAAGTTTTGGACTTTCTGAATGTAATATTTAGCCACATTTTTCGATCTATGTTATTTGTTTATTTTTCTAGTTTACGACATGAATCAACTTTGAATTTTTTTTTAATTTTAATATTTGAAATTTGGTTTCAATTGTATTTTTAAAATTTTTTGTTAAGTTACAATTTCATTTAAAAAACTTAAGTTTATTTCAAAATGTTTGTAAAATATAAGTCTTTTAAAATAATTTCAGCATTTTTTCACACTTGTAATGGTTTTTTTAAATATTTATATTTTTTTTCCAAATTTCGAATTCCATGCGTTTTTCTACTAATAGTTACAGCCCTTTCTTGTATTTTATGAAGTGTTGTGACGTCTCTCGCGTTCTTCTTCTAACATAACTCCTAAGTTCTTTGACGGCCACGATTAATGGCAAAACTTTTCCAACCCAATACCAAGAAGAGAAACAGGACGAATAAGCAAATGGGATATACTTTAAAAGGATAGAAGGTTTGGTGAGATATGACGGCAAGCCTAGAGATAACTTAGTGTGGAATCGTTCGGAACAAGTGTTAGACGACCTACAACCCAGGAAGAAGGATATGCTCTTCGTCATTAATAATATTAATTACAAGAAGGATTAATAAAGCCTGAGTATTCTCACCTACAAATAACATAATAGGAATGTCTTCAACCTAGGAAGGAAGGTGACTCTATAAAAGGTAATATTTTGTATAGGAAGTTAGATTAGACAGTTAATTAAATATAATTAAGATAAGTGATCTAGTTGTGCGATCTGACTTGAATATTCAGTTTAATTGGTGGCTTATTCTCACTTAAAGAAAGTTGTTATTTAGAATTAAGTAATTTAAGTTATTCTTAATAATAGTTGTGTTAAGAATCACAAAAAGGCTCATTTTTTAGATAATCCCACACCTCTAGCTTACACGGATCCCGCAAGACATAGCTATCGCAGGATGGCTATGTCTCAGTGTAACATACCTCATTTATTTCTTCCGTCTTCAAAATGATAATGGAACTATAAAAACATATACTCAAAAGTGTCAAGGAGTATGTATTTGTAAAGAGACTTTAAATACATATGAAATAGATAATACTTATTTTTACATACACTGATTCAATAATTTTAACCATTTCGTATGGATTGTTTAAATCACTCGTAATAAGTGTGTGAGTTTGAGAGCACCACATAAGTAAAAATATGAAAACATAGTTAATATGCAAATATACGAAATAAGTGTTTAATATAAAATCATTTGCCACGACGTGCAATTACCGGGTAGGATTTTTTAAACTAGAAAAATAAACAATTGCAAAAAATGAAAAATGTGGCTAAATCTAATATTCAGAGATTTGAAAATATAGGCTTTCACATGACGCTACAATAGTGCATGATTTCTTTGCGAAGAAGCTACGAATTAATATTAGTATAAGTTATTCGTTTATGTAGCTTGGTAGCTGAGACGTTTAAAAGCCAGCTGTTACTGAGAAGAGCTTTCAGTTCGAATCCGGTATTGCTTTGACCATTGATGATTAATAAGTTCTCTCTGTTGACTTGGTGGATGACATAAAATGATATCTAAAGCCACGAGCAAGGGATAAATGTCTTAATCTTGTACATATAAATAAGGTGTCAATTTCAATTTTACTAATCTTACACAACTATTTGATAAACTAGATCATCCAGATAAGTGTTCTTTTTAAACTGCATTCATCTAAACCCATGGTTCCACGAGTCAAAATAAAATTATGATTCTGTATTTAAAACTGATTCTTCTTCTCTGCGGAGTTTTTAAGACCAGAAGTATCTAAAATTATCTTTCCTAATTTAGCAATAGGGGAATCTTTAAAACCATTTGGTTCTGGACAGTTTCTTTTTGAAAAAAATTAAGTTCTTCTTTTATAATATAATAAAATAATATTATAGAGAAAGAGTTCGCCGAAAGTGAGTCAGCCTGGTTTTGAATAGCGATCAGTTAGTATTGCTGTGATTGTCGAAGCGATAAGTGATTACTTCGGCAGTTGAAATAGCGATTGCGTGTATAATCTTTTATATACGTGTATCTTAGACCCCGATAATTATGTCTGAGTCTGATGAAGATGTGAAGACGTTCTGAGATTTATTTTGTGAATATTGCTGCTGAATCCTTTATTTAAAGGATTGGATTTTCTACAATAAATTCTCATCGCTCTTTAAGAACTGTCTTGTTCTTTGCGGACTGATTGGCATAAAATCCTCGAACCCCGGATCTATGTAACATTATCATCACTTTTTAACATATTGCTTTATCGAAATAAAAATAAGATTTAGCAGTTCCAAGATAAATTTGTCACCTTTGAAGCGTTTTGCTATAATGTTAATTCGTACTATCACTTCTAAACGTATGGCTTTATAAAAATTTTAAAAAAATATTGAGCAGGAAGTACATAAATTATTTTTATTCGCATGAACGAGTCTTTTTTTTATTTCCATTTTTGGAAAAACTACGCACCTACCCTTCCTGTTTTCTATTATTTAGTAGAACACTATTTTTTTGTTTTATTTGTATTAGCGCCAAGCCTTTTCTTAGTTTTAGGGTTGCCTCTGAATCTTTTAGTCGACAAATCCTGAAATGGCATATGGAATTAGTCACCAAATCTGAAAATGGGTTTTGCAATTAGTCGCCAAATCTGCAAATGATATAATGAAGTAGTCGTCAAATCTCGAAATGCTTAAAATCTTTTTTTATGACGATCCTATTCAGGACAAAGAAACAAAATTATGAAATTATTGTGTTGTCATGGCCCTTGACAAGTGTGCAAAATTTTGAATTAATCTGACATTTTAAAGAGGGTAAAAATCGAGTTCAAAGATTCCATTACATACAAGTGAAACTTATAAACGCGTGTTATTAAAATATGGGCCCCATTGAGATGTATTAAGGAATAAAAGAAAATCCTTGTATTGTATTTTTTTTTTCTTTTGACTTGAGAAACGGCAGGGTTAAGTGGAATTCAGTTTGAAGAACACTGATCCGGATTTCCATTTGTTTAAAAAATCGCTGTGTATCATATATAATTTCCTTCACGATACCAAAAAAATTTCATCAACTGGTTTTCAAGGATATGATATTTTTTCTATTTAAGTAACAAGAATTCTTTTGTCTTTTTTGCTAATTTAGTGTTTCGATGTATTCTATCCGTGAATTTGAAATCTAAAATATTTTTTCTTTTAAAAACCATTTACTTTTCTAATACTATCACATAAGATCATCCACCTCTTAGGAAAACAAAACTTTCATTTGTGTTCTTAGAGGCTTTGCATTAGCAGTTGTGAAAAACTTAAGTCTTATTACAGTCTGGGAGTGTGTATGTGTGAGGATTTCTGATTTCTCGGGTTCTTCAATTCCCGAGAATGTCCGGGAAATCCCGGGAATGTAATTGTCGTTAGCGGAATTCCCGGGAATATCAAAATTTCAAAAAAATTTAAAAACCAGTTATTTTTAAATAAAATCAATAAAAATTATTCAAAATAAGGGTACATATAAATTCCAAAATTAATACTTATTTATATAATGAGCTAAAAAATACAAAAATATATAATAAATTGATTATTCGTTTTTAAAATAGGATTTCAGAAAGCATAAGCAAGTTATACTTTTATCACTCAACCTAGTTCTAAGCTTTGTGACTCTAACAATCTGGCAGCACAAAATGCTCTCTTGGCTTCAATTGACGTTGGAGGAATTGTTTTTAAAGCCTTACAAAATTTTATAATGTTTGGTGATGGAATTTCGGTCGAGTCGAACAACTGCATTTCTTGTTTCATGTGTGTGATTTTGGTTAAACAGTATAAAACTTCTTTTAGAATAAATTGCTTTCTCTAATTTTTCTTCCAGCATCAGTGGTTTTTCTTTCAAAATCTCCATGCTCTCTTCCTCTGAAGGCGAAGAGTTGTATATTGATTCCTCTTCGCAGAAAGGCCCTGTCCCTATCATTTGGGCTTGCCTAACCAAACAAATTTTACCAGGTAGTCGTGAAATATCGACATTAAATGCACGTGCTTCGTATATTCTCCCAAAGTTCAAGTATTGCATTAATCCTAATAAATAAAGATTGCATCTCTCATTAATTCTTTGGATTAGAGAATATTTCATACTTTTTGCAAATTCTGAATTTTGTACGTTCAATTCTCCAATAACGAAAGAAATACACCTTCTGCATTTAGTAAAGTTGCATTTCGGCTGCATAATTTTTCATAAGCCAATTTTTACTGGCTTTAAGCATGCTGCAATTGTAGTCACAGTTTCAAACTCTACGTTGGCCATCAATTGTACTTTAATGTCAATTAATGCTTTTAAAATTGCTGACTTTATTTCTAAAAATCTTTCGAGCATTGTCAATGAACTATTCCAGCGTATTTTGGTATCCAAACAAACCATCTTTCCTCTCAGTCAAACTCTTCTTTAACGTATTTTTGTAAATTTTGCGATTCCCGGGAAATCCCGGGAATAGAAAAAAGTACAAATATCTTATGTTTTTCCGGGTTCCCGGGAAAGATACCCTAGTATGTGTATTCTTGCTAAATATAAGAGGCTAGAATTAAAAAGAAAGGATAAAAATTGTAATGGTCACGCATCAAGTTCTTTATTGACAGATTATAGTCGGATTTTATTCGTTTTGTAAAAAATACATGGATTCGTTTTCGCCAATTGAATTTTCTTATGTTAATCGTAACAAATAAATAAGAATTATGTCGAGTAAAGAATTTCTTAACTCAAAATGAAATTTAGCAATTGAGAGCATGAAATCATCCAATCTAAAATAACATATTAATTTTAAAAAAGTGAAGTATAAGTCTAAGTAAAAGTAAAGTAAAGTCTATGACAGTGATGGCGAACCTATGACCCGTGGGTCAGACACTGACCCACGCAAGCTTTTAACTGACCCATGACTACTAGGCAACCGATTGTTTGTTTACGCGGGTTTATTTAGATTTTCTAATTTGTGGGGATTATTTATATTCTGTTTGTATTTTTTGAAGCACTGCATTGACACAAAAGCAATTTAAATGCTGTCTATAACCTTCAGTTTTATTATTACAGTTCCAAAATTACGCTAATGACAACAAATGTATACGAAAGTATGTAGTATTTGAAATAAACCAAAAGTGTTTACAAAATATCAAATAAAGTGTACAATTTTCCACACATTTTCATGTATGGTGCTCAAAGCTACGGCTAACGACATACACACAACTAACCCCTTGCTTTGATAAATTCCTTGGACCATGGTCTATGTTACTGTTGATCAGGTGGCAACAGTTCTTCGACTGCCCAAGCTTAAGTCTCTGATTGGTTAGATTTTTACCACTCGAGGCCTTGGTACGAATGTGGTTTTACAGAGAGACATTAATTCAATGAACTGGGTTGCAGGAGCAGCAAATTATGTTGCCCTTACTAACAGTTTATCCGTTCTAAAACACCTCCAGAATATTGACGCAAAATTATATAAAGTAATTTTAAATTTATGTTCTATTTTACAAAAGCTTCTCCAAATGTTTCAATTCATAACATTCATTTGGATCGCTGCACTCAAAAGAATCGAAATCTCTGAAGTGGAAGAGTTAACTAAGGCTGAAACATATCCCTTGGATTCCAGTAGACTTCTCTCTCTCTCTCTCTTTATACATATATATAGTAACATAAAATAACAGTGAAGAAGTACTAGAACCTACAGTGCAAAAGCAGGAAGAAATTGGAATTCACCAGACACAACAAATGTAGGTACAAAATGTCTTTGGACTAAAGTGGAGACCTATTATTATTTCTAAAGCTGTCGCTGAACTAGGCCAGCGAAATAGGTTAGCAATGCTTTACGGATCCTACCTTCCCCGTACAGCAGAATCTTTCGACATAATATATGTTGGCGTATATGTATATATATATATATATATATATATATATATATATATATATATATATATATATATATATATATATATATATATATATATATATATATATATATGTATATGTATGTATATGTATATATATATATATATGTATATGTATGTATATGTATATATATATATATATATGTATATATGTATATATGTATATGTATATATATATGTATATGTGTTATATATATGTATATGTATATATATATATATATATATATATGTATATATATATATATATATATGTATATATATATATATATGTATATGTATATATATATATATATATATATATATATATATATATATATATATATATATATATATATACATACATACATATATATATAAATTATATAATATATATATCCATATATATATATATATACATATATATAGCAGTTATATATATATATATATACACATATATATATTATGTTATATACATACATATTATTAGAAGTATCCATATATATATATATATACATATATATATATATATATATGTATATATATATATACATATATATATATATATATGTATATGTATATATATATATATGTTATTATACATATACGCCATGATTTTTCCTCTCGAATAGTCGACTCAATAGCATCGTCATTTTACGTCATTTCATGTTGGGAGCTTATTGTGAGTTGCCGAACTTTTGATCCTTGTGTAATTTTACACGTACGTGTTTTTTCACTATTATTATTATTCCTCTTCTTGAGACATTCATTTTTGTTCTCCTCTTTTCTTAGCTTCATTTTAATACATTAGCAGTTTTTCTTCCACGTGTTGTATTAGGCTTAGCTTTTCAACTTGTTTTTTTTTTTTCTTTTCTTTTTTCTTCTTTTTTTTTCCTATTATGTCGAAAGTTTCTGCGTACGGGGAAGGTTGGATCCCTAAAGCATTGCTAACCCTAATTCGCTGGCCTAATTCAGCGACAGCTTTAGAAATCATAATAGGTCTCCAGTTTATCCCAAAGACTTTTTTGTATCTACATTTGTTGTGTCTGGTAATTCCAATTTATTCCTGTTTAAGCACTGTAGGTTCTAGTACTTCTTCACTTTTATTTTATATTACTACATATATATATATATATATATATATATATATTAATATATATATATATATATATATATATATTAAAAAAATAACTATATGAAAGTAAAAGTGAGTATGTACAAAGAGCCAAAGGTAGAAAAATTGTCATTGTTTTTTTCATTATGAAAACTAGAACAGTCAAGCTGCAAACAATAGATGTGCAGAAGTTTTCATTAACAAAACGCTCTCAAAAAAATTACAGTTGACTGACATATTTTCTATTTAAACAAACTGATCTTTCAATGTGTTCAGAATGTTAAATAGAAGGTACGAGCGATCATTTCATTTTAAGCTGCAGTAAATACAAAATTCAAAGGAATATTTTGAAAAACTTTATTTTACAAGATGGAGAACGGTCACGACTTGTGATTATGAAATACATGGCAAGCGAACACGTCCAATAAGTAGAAGAGTTTTTAATATCTACCAAGAGATTCTGAAATATATCGTTGGGTGTATGACTTGAGTACCCAGTTTTTTCGAGCTACAACCTCATATTAGTAGGTATTTGAGTGACTGTACTTGATTGACTTTTGCCCTTTGTTAAGATTAAATGCTTTAAAGATATAATAAAAATACTGTAAATTTAGAGAAAATAAAAATTTAAAATAGTAAAATGCATTAAATTAGAGAAAAATAACTTCAAAGTCGGCGCAAAGCACCTGTATGCAATTGACCTGGGTGGGGTGGGTGATATGACCGATGAAAGTGCAGCTAGGATTTCTGACCCATTTGCTGAAAAGAAAATCAGAAAACAGCTTTTTAAAATTAATTAAAAATATAAAAACATGAAGAAAAAAAATAAATAGGAAATCTGTCGGATCTGTCCTATTTAAATGAATATTGCAACAGGCAATTATACGATTGAAAAATATGTCGGTATATATTCCTTAGAAGGTAAAAAACAACTAATTATCTTAAAGATATTTCTGTAATATTTTTAATTTCAAAGGTTATAGAAATTAAAATATAATATCATAATTAAATAATATTTTAATGGTATTAAATTCGAAATTTTTCACACTTCCACCACACTAATTTGTAATTAAACACAAAATATGAAATATAATCTCTAAAAATTACAATTTGTTGTAATTAATATTTGACCTTTGATTTTCTAATATGGTTTATAAAATTTAAAAAATATTTAAAATTCGGGATTTTTTCCTGGTTGTAGTATCTTTTTACGATATTTTTAATAAAAGAATGTCATCACACACGAACTTTACATTTCCTCTTTACAAATAACATCTTATTTTTTCAGAGTTTAAATTTTTTCCCAGGGATTTAAAATTAATGATTCAAACCATATGTATAACTTTAAAAAAAACATGTAACTTAAGTATTACACAAGTGGCGTCAGATATTATTTTAAGTCATCCACTCAGTCAAATTGATTAAATAATAACTTATTATTGGTTAAAGCAACCCAGGATTCGAACTCAAATCTCTTCGCATGGGCAGTCTGATTTTCTAACCTCTCAGCCACCAAGCTACAGTGACGCATCAGTTATACTCAAATTAATTAGTAACTTCATCACAATGAAATCATGTACACCAGTGTTTCTCAAACTTTCAATACTGGCGACCCAATTTTCAATCATAATTTTTGTCGCGCCCCCCATCCCCCTGTACACAACAATAATGTATTTACTGCAATAAAATGCACTTTGACGCTAAAGCTACAATGCGATATCAATTATATAATTGTATATATTAAATTTTGTATATGTTACTTTAAGTAATATATATTTTAAAAATTATATATATATACTTAAAATATATATTACTTGCTTATTATTATGTTATTTTTCTTCTCTAATTTTAAATTGGAACAGATCGCAAAATTTTATATTATTTAATTAAAGATTTATTTCTTCAGCATCCATTTCTAAAAGTACAAATGTCATTAGAAAAAAATAGCTCCATTCTATGTTGCTCTTATCATATGCATCGACTGGCATTTCAAAAGCGTTTGGTGCGGGTCTGGGCAACCTTGGACCTCTGCGCAAAACATAAAAATGCTTTTCCTCGTACAATTTCAGTCAGTTTCGGGTCGACTCGGTACTTATATAGCTACCGAATCTAGCTTGAATGTACATTTTAATTTGTACGTTAATTGTAATCACGGTAATTAAGCATTACGGCAGTAGAATAGAACAAAATCATATATACATTTTTAAGTCGTAAGAGAACATTCGACGATAATAGCGATCAACAGGTACACAGACGAGCATGGTTTCGAAAAATTAAATAAAGGAAATATTCTCACATACTTTAAAATTTGATTTACCACTACTGAAGTAAATGATGGGAAAAAAGCACCAGCTCGTTAAGTGTGTTAAAACTTACAAATCTAAAAGAACAACATGTAAAAGTTGCTTTTAAAAACCATGTAAAATCATTTAGCCATGTTGGCAATGAATTTTAAAAAGTATTTTCTTTGATGAAGACAACTTGTAGCAAGTTACGAGTGGATTAGGGATCTATATCAAAATACTCCAGAAGGGCTCTCAACTTCCGAAGAAGAAATCCTCATACATTTTACATCCAGTGAAAATTAAAAGTCAATTTTGTAATAAATCGCTCTTTTAAATTTTCGGTAGAGGTGAATGATGAATTTTGCACTGAAACAAAACACACACTCCGTATAATATTACCATTTTCAACATCCTACCTTTGTTAAACTGATTTGCGGTGGCTGCTTTGAAGACAAAAAATAATATAGATTCTCAGCCAAATATAGAAAATAACTCAAAGTGTCAACTGATATTAAACCTTCCCTTTGAAAATTTTTGCTTTACAAGACAAGCCCATGGAAGTCACTAACAATTATTAAACTTGTTCTTAATTCAGTATTAAGAAATTATTTATAAAATACCGTCTTCAGTACTGATACATTAAACGTATACTGGGTGAAGTACCGGCTCTTCGCACGAGTTCATTTTTGTTAAAAATAAAACATTATTCTTGATATAATAGCTGAACTGTAAGGAGAGTAAAACTGGTGTGCACGACATTGTATACAAAAAATGTAAAATGATTTTTTAGATAAATGCTATAATTGTAAAATAACTGTTTAAAAGAACTGTAATTTTAAACCTCACAGAATTAGCATTTAGAATTAAGAATATATAAATATAAAAAGAATATAAAATTCCGATGAAGAATAATTGTGTTACTTTTTAATATTTAAAGGAGAAGATTTCAAAAAATGTTTTTAACCCGGGGAGAGCAGGCGCGCACACGATACTAACGCTAATGGTAGTGCGGGGGGACTTAATCACCCCAATCATTTGTTGATAATTATTTACAGTACACGATAAAATTGGAATTCCAGTGAATAATTTAATTAAGAGAAAGTATACTTACCGGCTTTCAAGGACTTTTTCACAATTTTTCTTTTATAATTTGAGAAAAATCCAATAAAACTGAATCCAAAATGATTCAAAAGTGAAGACCTAATAAAGGACGCAAAACCAAAGGCAATTTTCACTAATATTACAGATTTCATATTTACTGGCAAAGTTGCCATATTTTGTCTGCTATTGTAGTTTTGCGGAGCTTTCATGATCGAGTGAGTGAATATTAACGTCGCACTGTTCAGCTACACGAGGGTTTTTGAGACGGACCTCGTAATTTTGAACCATGGTCAAATGACGAGGTGACGATACTTGAGATGGCCTCTTTAACTATCACACCACTCCAACAAGAGGACGTTTGAGCCTCGACAGATTTAAAGCGCATCTCCTACACGGCGGGTCTTTTTAGTGGTATTGGGCTCGAACTCGTGACACCTTTTGGTGATCAACAAATATCAAGTTGAACTTTTTCTTTCTTTTGTCTTTTTGACAAGGCAAACTGAACCTTGTGGTACACTTATGGCTTCATATTTTTAGTTGATGTAGTTCTCTTTAGAAGCATTTGAAAATTTTCCTTTCATGTTCACCGCGTTTCTCAATCATGAATAATATGCATTCTTTCAGCAGGTTATTCCTTTACTTGATCAGTTTTAACTTCCTTCAATAGAGATCACAGATGCCCCGTGCCAACGTCTCGGGTTAAAAGTTTATTCAGAATAAAAAATACGGATGTTCCGGAAAGAGAATTATGACGTTTTTCACTCTCCTTTATATATATACTATAGAATACAGATAAGAATAAATCTTGGCCAAATAATCCTTCAAATCAATCAACTTTTCCAAATATCATAAAACTTTATTATTTACACAATTTCCTAAGCGGAAAACAACATAAAAGATACTGAACTAATGTAGAACAAATCATACCAGTAAGTTGAAGGTTAATCAAATGAGATCAGCAAATGTATTATGATGCCCTGGCTGAAAAGTGAATCATATCTTCCTTTTCTTTTCTTTCCCACAACCAATGTACAGTATTTCAATAATTACAGCGATGAATTTTTATCTTCTTAGAATTTTTCTCAGGGTCTGGGTTTCTGTCTTTTCTTTAACGAGTAAATATGTTGCTTAAAAAGAAAAGCGCAGTAAAAAAATTCTCATCGAGGAATTACAGCAAATTGGAAACAAAATGTTTTTTAAATTTGGTTTTGGGATCAAAGATAGTATTTGATGACGGAAAACAACAGTATGATAAAACATAAACTATATCAGTGTTGTTATGTATTTTTTTATTATGGAGAAAGTATTTTGTTTTGCATTTCTTTCTGGTTATTTTTTTAAAAATCTTTTAAATTTTCGATATGCTCGCGCCCCCTCTTTGTGTGTTATCGCGTCACTTCAGGGGGCGCGCCCCACACTTTGAGAAACACTGATGTACACAATTATATAGTCTCTTATAATTGCATAAGTTTTGGACCTTCTGGATATAAGATTTAGCCACATTTTTCGTTCTATGTTATTTAGTTATTTTTCTAGTTTAGGCGACATGAATTAACTTTGAATTTTTTTTAATTTTAATATTTGAAATATGAATTAAATATTGTATATTTAAAAATTCATTGTTGATTTATAATTTCATATACAATAATTTAAATTTATTGCAAAATATTTGTAGTATATAAATCTTTTGAAATAATTTTAGCATTTTAAAGCATTTTTTTAGCATTTTTAAAAATATTTTAATATTTTAAATTTTGTTTTTCAAAATCCCATGCGACTTTCTTCTTACAGTTACAACCCTTTTTTGTAATTTGTGAAGTAAAACATACCTCATTTATTTCTTCCGTCTTCTAACTGATAATGGAAAAATAAAAGCATATACTGAAAAGTGGGAAGGAATATGTATTTGTAAAGGGACTTTAAATACATACGAACTAGATAATTCCAACATTTACATACACTGATACAATAGTTTTAACCATTTTTTATAGATTTTTAAATCACTAGTAATAAGTCTGCGAGTTTGAGAGCACCACTTGAGTAAATATATGAAAACATAGTTAATATGCAAATGTACGAAATAAATGTTTAATATAAAATCATTTGCAAAGATGTGCAATTACCGGGTAGGATTTTTAAACTAGAAAAATAAACAAATTTAAAAAAATGGAAATGTGGCTAAATCCATTATCCAGAGAGTTAAAAATTTAGGCATTTACATGACGCTACAATAGAGCATGATTTCCTAGCGCGAAGAAGCTACGAAATAATATTTGTATAAGTATTGTGTTTGTGTAGCTGGGTGGCTGAGAGGTTAAAAAGCCAGCTATTACTGCGAAGGGATTTGAGTTCGAATCCGGTGTTGCTTTGGCCAATGATGATTAAAAACATCATTTCGTTGACTCAGTGGATGATATAAAATTATATATGAGGTAACGAGCAAGGGTTAAATGCCTTGATATAGTAAACATAAATAGTGTGTTAATCTTAGTTTATTAAAACTACACAACTATTTATACACTAGATCACATGGATCAGTGATCTTTAAACAGTATTTAACTGACCCCAAGAATCCATCAGTCAAAATAAAATTATAATTATGCATGCAAAAAACTAAGATTCTCGTACTCTACGGAGTTTTTATGTGACCAGAATTATCTAAAAAATCGTCTATTCTAACCTAGTGATAGGGGAAACTCTTTCTCTTTAAGTAATTCGGTTCTGGACAGCCTCTTTTTAAAATAGAATCAAGTTGTTTCTAATATATATAATATAATGAAATAATATTAATACGTCTTTCTCTAAATTAGCATTACATAAATTTGAAATATTGTATTGTTTGTGATTCTGGGTTTCATAAAATAATTTCACATTCGAAAGTGCAATGTTTTGTAAAACTGAGAGAAATTGTTCGAATTTTATATTTAGACGGTGGAAAAAAAGCATATAATAAAATATTCCCGAACAAAAATATCCACCAAACACACCAAACTTACATTAAAAATGGATAAATTAAAAGGCTTGCCCATGTAGGCTATGGAACATCTTTACAGCATACTCGCTAAATTTTGTCACACAGTTATAAACATGTTAATGCTATTCTGAACTTTTATATTTGTTAAAATATGAATCTCAAAGGTTTTTGTGGGAACAAAAAAAAAAGTATAAAAATATTAATCCAGAAAAAATTGGGAAAAACTAATTTTTTTAATAGATCTAGACTTCCAAAAATATTTGTTTTTGAAAAGGGGAAAAAATTAAATTAGCCCTTTTTTTGCTTTCGAGGGCTATTTTTAAGTAAAAAGGGCATTGGAAGTAATTCAGTCGCAATAAAAAAAGTGAAAGCAGCCGTGCATTTAGCTGTCCGGGAAAAAGTTTGACTTTTTTTAACAGGATGTTTTTAAAACTTTAATTCTAAGGAGACAAATTGGAATAAACTCGAAACTATTAAAAAAAATAAGCAAAAAAAAATTTTACAATCCTTAAAAAAGGGTTTTTAAACATAATGTTGTCGTTATTTATTTAAATACAAATGAACCTTACGTAAAAGACAGTCTTTGCATATATAACACAATGGCTGGTGACACTTTAAACTCAAATTACTTCTATAAATAAGTAAATTAAAAACATTATGCCATTATAAAAATATTATATAAATGGTGGACATTATTCTTAAATTGTCAATTGCCTGAAGTAGCTGTACTGGAAGTTAAAAACTACCTTTTAATTATTACATATTATTATTTTTTTTGTAATTTGTTACATACTGGTTCTGCACTGGCATTCCTTAGTGTAAGTTCCCTTCGCAGCCGTTATCCTTTTGCATGGTACCACAAAAACAAAAATACTAATCGCCGCTGGTTAAGGTTAACACTTGAAGTGGGAGAGGTACCTGCTAAGCCTGAAGATGCAAATCTATACTAGGATTTAATACTGCTGCTAACCCTTTTCTCTTCAATCAGACACTCTAGGAAATTTTTTTAGTTGCCATCTAACCATACGATTTTAGCCGCCATCGATTGTCTGCATCATGAAAACTTAATATATTATATATAATTTTTTCTATGAAAGGGAACTTTGATGGTAAGTTTCCGGAATCAGCGTCAAAGAAAATTAAAGACTACTCATAAATGAGAGATAATTATAAGCTTCAAACCGAGAATTATATATATACCCCGACTGGTTTATCACCTTGAGATCGGGATTGTGAAATTGAGTTGAACTTCCAAAGATATATATAATTTTAAAATACAAAGCATAAAAAACTAAAAAAAAAAAGAAATGTGTACATACAGAAATACGCTACACCCTATTTAAATTAACTCAGCGACAGCTCATCATGACCAACATCTACTGTGCCCAACTCAGTTTACGCGGGCTATGGGATTCCAAAATGATGTTTCCTGGTCTGGTTGTCAAACTGATACGAAATTTCCAGTGTTAAGCTCCAGAGGCTTGGGTACTCATTTTATAGACCGACTGAATATCAGAGATGAAAAGATTGAGTTTGGTTCCTGCTCAAGCCCGTGGCGAAACCCGTGATCTTGTTTAAACCTAATTCAACAAGCTATCAGCTACTGGGTTTCATATTTAAATTTACTTCATCTAAAATATAACTTTGCTTTTGATTAAGAAAAATATGAGATGCCAAAAGAATTGAAAATAAACTTCTAAATGCAACAGTTGTGAACACACAAATATGTACTTAACGCAAAGTCTGTGGCGTATGTAAAAAAGATTCATGGGACCATCCGTTAAAGTGTTTAGTGCCCTCGAACGAGTCAAATTATCTTGTAAAATACTTAGGAGAAACAAGCTTAATTTGAGTTTTGATGTTAATTTTATGCTTAAATAATACAATGCAAATACTTATTGCATGAGATAAATCTGGCTTAATGCAGAGCGGGTGGCTGAGGTTTTTAAAATTATCTTGGAAGAGAATCGAACTTCGATAAGTTTGAAAAAAGACAGAACAAACTTAAATAACAAATTTAAAAAATTTTATATCGTGAATAATATTTTGATTAGATCAGTATTTACATTTTCCATTTGTGAAATTCTTTGAAACAGATTAGTAAGAAATATATTTCCTTCCCCGAAACATATTATTCCTCAGCCTCAGAACACGTCCTGTCATTCACAATGTCAAACATCTGAAATATTCATCACAGATTGAAGTACATCACAGAAGCGATCTTTACAGCTTACTGAATATGGAACTTTTAACCACACCTACCTACAGGATCAGGAAACGCGCTAATATTCAGTAAACGAATAAATTCTGGAATCACACAGAAAACGTGTAATTTTCCGTGTTCCTTTTACATTTTTACTACCTTACATGTTTTTGTATAAGTTTATCCGGAGATTTAAACTTTATTTTGTCTGATAGACACTATGACATGTTTTTTCAGTTTAGGTAGAATCGTGCTCAGCTAAAAGCTAATGGTTAATTTTTTTACAAAAGTATCATTTTATATGTAATGTATAGCTGTGTATTTCAAATATGTCAGAGTTAAATTTTTAAGCTGTAGTGAATTATATCTTATAAATTGGAGAAACTCTTGTTAATAAAATTAAATTTATTTAAATCCATAAAGTTACTGATTATCAAACAAATGTTTATAAAGATGAAGCTGGTGCTTCAAGAACCAATTTTTAAATATTTGGCATCAATTTTTAGGTTTAACACAAATTTCCTTCCCCTTTCAGTGCCAAATTTAAATCTTTCCCGCCTTTATTTTGGAAAATTACAACTGCACTGAGAGACTTCCATCTGACTACAAAAGGCGACAAAACTTCCACTTCCAGAACTTAGTATAAAAGACAAGTGTAAATCACCAAACCAAATTGCTCCATCCTTTTCTGAATCCTTTAAATTGTATATCTCCTCGTTACCTTCATTATTCCGAGTTCCTCATGTTAGACGCGTTCTCACATCCTTCTGCCAACAACATAACCCCATGTCTTTGACGGCCACGATTAATAGCAAAACCTTCCAACCCAATGTATCAAGAAGATAAACAGATCAAATATGTAAATGAGATATACTTTAAAAGGATAGAAGCTTTGATGATAAGGAGCGGCAAGTTTAGAGATAACTTAGTGTGGAATCATTCTGATCACGAGTTAGATGTCTTATATCTCTGAAAGAAGATTACGTTCATTATAAAGAAGTCTGAATCTTCGTAGTTAAAATTAAGTTATAGGTTTTCTCTCAATAGGTGAAGGAAGGAGACTCTACAAAAAAGGTAATATTTTGAATAGGAAGTTAGACGAATCTGATAATTTATAAGAATTAGGATAAATGATCTAGTTGCGTGATCTGACTTGAATATAAGGTTTAATTTGGTGTTAACTCTCACTTTAAGAAAGTTGTCAATTAAAATTAAGTAATATAAGTTATTCTTAATAAAAGTTGTATTAAGAACCAAGATGTCTCATCATTTTGTTAATCCCAAACCTCTAGCTTACGCGGATCCGGAAAGACATAGTCATCATAGGATGGCTATGTCACAATGTGATATGATATTTGCTTCTCTTTTAATGTGGCAACTTGAATTCATTGCCTAATGCCAAGCCATTTCCAACGTACATTCTAATTATGTAAAAAGGACAATTAAAAATTCAAAGTAAGTTAAAACGTCATTTACCTGTTAGAATATTTGTGACCAATTGAGAAACAGGAAAAATTCATTGCGTTCAATATAATACTCCTTTAGCTTTTTTCGCAAAAATTTCTGAAATAATGGTCCTTGGTTTAATTGAATTTGTGCGATGACCTTGAAACTGCAATATTATCTTACTTCTTATATTGTATTTATTTTCTTTTGACTTGTCAAACGGCAGTGTTAATGGAGTTTAGTTTGAAGAACACTGATCCGGATTTCCATTTGGGTATCAAAAGGCTGTGTATCATATTTAATTTTTCTTCACGATTCCAAAAAATTTCAACTTTTTTCAAGGATATGATATTTTTACTACTTTAGTAACAAGAATTCTGTGGTCTTTCTTGTTAATTTTGTGATTCGATGTATTCTATCCGTGAAGTAGAAATCGAAAATATTTTATCCTTCAAAACCATTTACTTTTCTAATACTATTACTTTAAATCAACCACCGCTTAGGAATACAAATTTTGCATTTGTGTTCTTAGAGGCTTTGCGTTATTTGTTGTGAAATCTTAAGCGATTATTGCAAGAGGAAATTATACGATTGAAAAATATGTCAGTATATATTCTTTAGAAGGTAAAAATCAACTAATTACGTATTCAATTCGAAGTTTTTCACATTTCCACCATTATTTTTATTAGTTAAACAAAATATAAATTATAATCTGTAAAATTAAAATTTGTTGTAATTAATATTTTATCTTTGTTTTTCTAATATGATTTAATAAATTTATAAAATACTCAAAAATCGGGTATTTTTCCTGGCTTCTTTACGATTTTTTAATAAAAGAATGCCATCACAGCCACTTACTTTACTTTTCTTCTTTTTAAATTACATATTATAGTTTCAAAGTTTAAATCTTTTCCTCGGGATTTAAAACAAATGTCAAGTTTCAAACCATTTGTATAAGTTGAAAAAATATGAAATGTAAGCATTACTCATGGACTCAGAGTAAAAACTTAAGCAACAGGTGGGTTTATTGCCATAAATTCACGAAAAATCATCTGAGAGACATGAAATTCTGAAATGAGGGAGAGTAAGCGTAAAGGATGACGAAAGCATCGGCGCTGAAAAAGGAATACAACGCATACGGTATGGAATCAAACAAAAACAAGCTTTATTGAACGCATAGTATCGTGACTCATTTTTGTCTATCCAACAGGAAGAACAACAAGCAGATGTTTCTTAATATGGTATATGCCCTCCCCTTACTACAATGGTTGCTTTGCACTGTCTCCGCATACTCAGAACCAGCTGATGCAAATTTCTTTTGAGGTAGGAGTGCCCATTCCTCAATCAACATCTGTTTGAGTTGTTGGTTGTACTCCGGGTGATTGAGCGTGTGGCAATACGTCTTCCCAAAAACATCAAACACATGTTTGATTAGATTAAATTTGGGAGACGCTGGGCCCAAACCATTTAGTGATATCTTCACTTTCCAGCAGCTCCTCAACAGCAAGAGTGCGATGTGGCAGTGCATTGTCATCCATAAAGATGAAGTCTGGGCCAATGGCACCTCGGAAAAGATGCAGATGGGGAAGAAGTACCTCCTCACAATAGCGATCCCCGGTTACAGACCCTCTGTCGAAAATGGGAAGCTCTATTCCGCCGTTCAGCATAATGCCAACCCAGAAGAGAACTCCTGGAACACCGTAACGATGTCTTTCCTTGATGTTACTGGGATAAAACCGGGTCCCGATTTTCTCCAAACCAAACGCGTTGAGGTTGCCTGGTACTGAACCGACTCTCATCCGTAAAGAGAACACTACTCCATTGATCAGTTGTCCAGTTTTTTTGCTCTCTGTCCCACAGAAAACGGGTTCGGTGACCATCTTTCAACGGGAGGCAACGTTCAGGACGGCGGTGAACAGGCTCCCTTTGTGAAGGCGTTGGCCACAGTAAACCACTACACTTTTTCGACCTGTTGTTGTACAGAGTTTCTAATGGCGCTTGCTGACTGCTGTCGAACTTTTTCGCCTGCAGGATGATATATCGGTCATCCCCGCAGTTGTCGTCATCAGGCGGCCACAACCCAAACCTTTTTTAACAGCGTACCTGTGGTTTGGAACGCTTTCCAAGCGCGCGAAACGACACTTTGTTGATTCCGAATCCCGCAGCTACACTGGTGAGGTACGCCTCCCTCCAGCTTTCCGATCAATCTTCCACGTGTGAAGTCATCCAGATGATTTCTTCTAGCCATATTTCACGAACGACTCACTGGCACTTGCAGAGAATATGGTGAATTGCGTCTCCGTCCTTCATTTCATTCTACTTTTGAGCAGCGCGCGCCGACATCACACGTTTTGCGTACGCTCACATCGCTTCTGGAGTTTTGTTCCTGATATTTGCATACGCATGACGTTTCTACAGACTTACGTGTTCCCTCTACTGATCTCCAGACCTCCTTTTCTGCAATTCCATGGCTATCTGCTAAATTTTTACATTGTTGCTTAAGTTTTGCACACCAGTGTATTTTACGTCATCAACTCAGTCAAATTGATGATCGAATAACTCATCATTGGCGAAAGAAACACTGGATTTGCACTCGAACCTCTTCGAATTAGCATTATATTTTTTAACCTCGCAGCCACCAAGCTACATTGATGCCTCACTTATACTTAAACTAATTCGTAAATTCATCAAAGAAATCATGGAAATGTCTCTGTAATTGCATAAGTTTTGACCCCTGAATATAATATTTCCCTCTTTTTTCGTTCTATTTTTTTGTTTATTTTTCTAGTTTACGACATGAATCAACTTTGAATTTTTTTTTAATTTTAATATTTGAAATTTAGTTTCAATTGTATTTTTAAAAATGTTTGTTGGGTTATAATTTCATTTAAAAACTTAAATTTATTTAAAAATCTCTGTAAAATATAAGTTTTTTAAAATAATTTTAGCCTTTTTTCACACTTGTAATGGTTTTTTAAAATATTTATATTTTTTTTCCAAATTTCTAAATGCCATGCGATTTTCTACTTATAGTTACAGCCTTTTCTTGTAATTTATGAAGTGTAACATACCTCATTTATTTCTTCCGTCTTCTAAATGATAATGGAACAATAAAAACATATTCTCAAAAGTGTCAAGGAATATGTATTTGTAAAGAGACTTAAAAACATATGAAATAGATAATACTTCTTTTTACATACTCTGATTCAATAGTTTAAACCATTTCTTATGGATTGTTTAAATCACTCGTAATAAGTGTGTGAGTTTGAGAGCAGCACATGAGTAAATATGTGAAAACATAGTTAATATGCAAATATACGAAATAAGTGTTTAAAATAAAATCATTTCCCGCGACGTGAAATTACCGGGTAGGATTTTTAAACTAGAAAAATAAACAATTGCTAAAAAATGAAAATGTGGCTAAATCTAATATCCAGAGATTTGAAAATATAGGCATTCACAGACGCTACAATAATGCAGATTTCTTTTCAAGAAGCAGAATTAATATTAGTATAAGTTATTCATTTTTAACTTGGTGGTGAGATTTTTAAAACCTGTTACTGCGAAGAGCTTTGAGTTTGAATGGTGTTGTTTTGGGCCATTTATGAAAAAGTTCTTCTGTTGACTTGGTGGATGACATAAAATAATATCTAAACCCACGAGCAAAGGGGTAAATGTCTTGAATTGTCAATATAAATAGGGGTTTTCAATTTCGATTTTCAATCTTAAAAACATTTATAAACTTATCATCCCGATCAGGTTCTTTTTAAAATGTATTCCTCTAACCCGGGTTCCACGATTTAAAAATAAAATGATAATTTTGTATTTAAAACTTGATTCTTGCTCGGGAGTTTTTAAGACCAAATTATCTAAAAATTGTCTTTCCTAACTTAGCGATAGGGAAATCTTTAAAAACATTTGGTTCTGGACAGTTTCTTTTTGAAAAAAGTTTAAGTTGTTTCTTTTATAATATAATAAAAAAAAATATTAAAAGAGAGAAAGAGTTCCCCGAAAGTGAGTCAGCCTGGTTTTGACTTCCGATCAGTTATAATTGTTGTGATTGTTGAAGCGATAAGCTTCGGCAGTTGAAATAGCGATTGCGTGTATAATCTTTTATATACGTGTATTTTAGACCCCGATAATTGTGTCTAAATTCTGATGAAGATTTGAAGACGTTCTGAGATTTATTTTGTGAATATTGCTGCTGAGAATCCTTTATTTAAAGGATTGAATTTTTTTCAATAATTTCTCATCGCTCTTAAGAAGCTGTCTTGTTCTTTGCGGAATGATTGGCATAAAATCCTCGAACCCCGGATCTATGTAACATTATCATCACTTTTAAACATACTGCTTTATCGAAATAAAAAATATTTAGCAGTTCCAAGATAAATTTGTAAACTTTGAAGCGTATTGCTATAATGTTAATTCGTACTATCACTTCTAAACGTATATGGCTTTATAAAAAATTAAAAAAAAATATTTAGCAGTAAGCACATAAATTATTTTTATTCGTACGCACGAGTCTTTTTTTTATTTCCATTTTTGGAAAAACTACGCACCTACCTTCCCCATTTTCTATTATTTACCAGGGAAAACTATTTTTTTTTATTATTTGTATTTGCGGGGAAAACCTATTCTTGGTTTTTGGGGTTTCCTCTGGAAACTTTTAGTCGACATATCTGGGAAAAGGCATATGGAAATTTTTCCCGGAAAACTGAAAAAGGGTTTTGCAATTGGGCCCAAATTGCGAAAGATATAATGAATTAGTCCCAAAAACCCGGGAAAAGTTTAAAAAACCTTTTTTATGACGATCCTGTTAAAATTATGAAGTTATTGTGTTGTCATGGTCCTTGACAAGTGTGCAAAATTTTGAATTAATCTGACATTTTAAAGAGGGTAAAACTCGAGTTCAAAGATTCCATTACAAACAAGTGAAATTTATAATATCGTAATAATAAAAATATGGGCCCCATTGAGATGTATTAAAGGGAATAAAAAGAAAATAAACTTAAAATTTTAACCATTTCTTGAAACTTAATATTAACCTTTTAAACGCCGCACTATGATTGAAAGGTAACGTAAACTAAATTTTGCTAAGAATCAAATTAAAATTGAAACATAAGACCTATAAAAAGAAAATTTTCCAAAAAAAACCTTTTTTTTTAAAGATAGAATGTTCCAAAAATGGAATATTGTCGGATACCATTAAGGTTTTTCACATGTTTTTTTAAAATTATGACCTATGACATTTTAATTCAAAAATTAATTCTTATTTTGCATTTTTAAGAAGTAATATGTAAACCAGAGCTGGCATTAAAATTTCCTAAAGGGTTTTATCATTCTCCGTTGTATGGGGAGGGGGGATGTATGATACCCTACAAACCATTAAAATGGGACTTCAAAATCTAAAAATTAAAATGTAGGAAAAGAACTAAAAATTTGCGTGTGAATGAGAAAAATCTATCATTTTTTTCCCTGCAGAATTTTATAAATGTACACTGATGGGATAGGAGACAGGTTCCCCGACGGGTGCCGTCAGCTGGTTCAGAGGCTTGTATGTTGCAAGATGTCTGTTTAGTAAATCGACACTTCTTATTCACTCATTGTACATTTTTATAAGATTTGGTTGACAAACATCAATCTTTTTTTACGCATGGAAAAATCTCTTGATTTTAGTGATAGGCTCACGCGTTACGCGTTATTAGATGCTACAGTTCCTATAGCACTGTCTTTCTAATGGGAAATGTACACTGGTCCGTCACTTCGGTAATCGAAATTACCTCTGTGACATTTTTTTGCTTCCTTTGGGATTTCAAATGGCCTCTTCTTGTGCAATTATCTTGAATTGTGCCAGTTGCTTTAAAATTCTTTTCTGACATTTCTGTTAACGGTTTATGTTGTAATGGGCAAAAATTTATATTGACCATATCTTTGATTCAACGCTGAATTAGAGGTGTGGGATTTCGAAATGAATCGACATTTTAAAATTCTTAATATGACTTTATTAAGAGTTTTTAACTTAAATTTTCTATAAATTGGATAAACTTATATTAGGGGAGAATAAACCAAACATGCAGCTGTAGCTAAACCTGATCGCGTAACTTGGATCATTTATCTAAATAATTATATTATCCCCTACTTTCAATTCTGAAAATTTTACGAGTCTAATTTCAATAATCAGTCCTACCTTGAACCAAGCTAAGGTTCAGTCATTCTCAGAGACTTTTATAAACTTACGGTGCAATAGTATCGAACTCGTAGTAATGGCTAGAAATCTGTTAATCTTTGGTAGGCCGTTCAGTTATTAATCTACTTCCTAAGCTAACTTTCTAAATTGCCATCGCTTACTAACTTCTGTACTTTTCAGGCTATCTTATTTGCATTTACAATTGCATTTCACTTTGGATTTAAGTTGGAAAGATTTGGAATTAATCTTGACGTCAAGCAGAGAGTTATGTTACAGAAAAGACACGTGAGCCCTTTACAATGTGATGAAAAAAAAATGTCAAAGAATTATTCATGCTAGTCAGGACTTTCAACTTTGGATAAACACTACTACTCTAGAACCTAAGGAGAGTTTTCTATTAACGGCTTTTTTTCTACAATAAATTCTCATAGAGTAAGGATAGCCACTTCTGGAACACAACATCCATATTTGACATCCAAACCTATTCGGCTTGCCTTTGATAAATATTTTGGCTGAATGGTGACCTTAATAAGGGACCATCGATTCATCTATATTCAATTTAGTATGAAAGATTGCAAACTGCTGAATTTTTTTTCCTAGTTCTACATAAAAAGAAAAAAATGCTTCCTATTTTATCTCCAGATGTCAACTTGTTAATATCTATTATATGAAATAATTTCCTTATATTTCTGAATCTACTTCTAGGCATTACAGTAGAAACACTAAAGATTGATATATCTTGTGTGCTCCAGTATAAACCTTCTCCAGGTACTGAACCACTAAATCCACTAAATAAACTCCAGGTGATCCACTGAATAAAAGTAACACACTGAAGTAACAATAACAACACTAATAAAGTAACACGAAACATTTAACTATCAATAAACGCACGTGCAGATTTGCTGCAGCAGAGAAATTCACTTGAGACTATCCAGAATCGGGTGAAAGAGGGAAAGGGTTGGGAAAGAAACCCAAAACGAAAGTAAGTAGTCATAAATATCTTCCTCTGACACATACTTAAAGTTTTTAGCACTCAGAAATCTTTTTCAGTACTTCTACGAACTCTGTTAACGAAGTAAATTAAAATTTTGTTCTTTTATTTCCGACTATTAAATATGCTATTTATGATTATCATTTCCCTAGGGGGTACGATATGAAAAATAAGATATTCTTAAAACTTTGTAGCTTCAAGTATTGAACCGAAATAAAAATTCTCCTCCAAACTGTTTTGTTTTTCAAATATACTATTATATAAAATTCATGTTTATTGTTATTAAAATTTAAAATCTAACACGAAATATTGAGTAAAACAGCACAGCATTATAGGTTTTTCGACAATTTCAAAGGAAAGTTTGTCCTATTGTAATTGGATTTTCTAAAATATTGTTAGGACTACGAGTTTTCCGATTCGATAAAAGAGTGATAAATCGGATGAAAAACAAAAGAGCGTTTGACAAGCTAATGATGTTATAGACATTTTAATGTATTTCATTGTGTAATCCAAGAAAAATCAATTTGAATCCAAAAAATAATTTTAAAATTACTTACTTTATGTCACCTTTCATTAATATTTACAGAGTAAAATCACTCTACTTTCGTTAATCTGATGTTGGAGGAACATTCCTATACTTCAGCTTATTTCAAATCATTATGCAGTCAAAAGATTGTCAATATCTACTACTACTGTGCCTAAAAGTCCTCATAACCAAATTTTTATGCAGGGTAATAACATGTTAAGTATTTACCCAAGTATATGAGGTGTGACACACACACACAAAATATTCTTAATAAAAATAAATTTCAGACTCACACGTTTTTCAATTATTTCATTAATTGACTTGTTACGTCATAAAATCCTTTGGCTAACTTACATTCTTGGCATATATTAATCTACTAAAGTCTCAGTAAAAGCTTGTCTCTACAGAAGCAAAAGTTTGAATTTGGTATTTTTTTGAAATTACGGATATTTAAATTATGCTCAGAGTAGTTTTCTAAAAAATAATTTACTAGTGAGATTTTAAATTTTCAATTAATTATTGCATCACCTACACCTAGAAAAATATTTTCTTTTAATATTTTACTGTAAATACTTTTATTGTTCAAAAGCTCTCCACTAAGCATTGGATTAAAATGTTGAGTAATTTTTAGATATAATTCAGAGGTAATAATCATGTCTCCAATAGAATATATTAAGCAATTAAATATTCGGTTCTAATTGATTAAAGAACTTTTCATCAGTTTTAGAAACATTTTACGGAATTAAAATGTTTTCAATGAAAATACATTTCAAAAGGTTTCCTTAATATATTCTGCAAAAAATAGATTTAATGGTAATAAATTCAATTTTTCAAATACGAACTCGTTAGCATACATATAAAACACTCTAATAAAAAAAGTCATGCGTCAGTTTAGTATGGCTAATTCCTAAAAATATCAGTAAGATATTGAAGTTAAGACTAAAATATTTATTATTTATGTTTTGCGCAGAGAATAAAAACAAATAATTTGGCGCAAAAAATAGAGAGTAAGTGCCAAATTTTTACCACTTTGTAAATCAATATTTAATTCAGTTAACTCTAAATGTTTTTACTTTCAAGCCAATTTATTTTTACTTTTCTTCTATCTCAATTAGTCCATTATGGATAAAGACACTCTACGCAAATTTCTGCATTCGAATCTCAGTTATTAATATAACATTTAAGACGTTTTAGATCTCAAGTTATTTTGATGATTTGGGTACATAAATTGTCAATTATTTACTGTATTTTTTAGTACAAAACAAAATATAATTAGTAGTTAAAATTTTATAATTTAAATAACATGCTGTAAAATTTTAAACTACAAATTCGCTTGGGGGTGACTGCCATACAACAGGGCAGTCGTAAATTTCATTTCTACTAGAGCATTATTTTCAAAAAAATGTTTAGTGAAATAAAATAATAATACTTATATTAGTTGTTTCCTAATTCAGTTTTCTATGGTATTACTGGGAACACTTTTTCAAGCTCAGACTAAATCCACAATCATTAAACCAAAACCGTGTTTCTTTCTTTATCTTTTTTCCATTTGCATCCTTTTTGAACTACAATCTTTGCCCTGTCTTGTAGGTTCACGTTATGCAGGAGCGGTAGAAACAGGATATAAAATGACGTTCACTAAGACTGACAGGGCTATCTACTGTAGTTGGTCTGGTGGGATTCTTTTGTCCAGAAGCTGCAGTATTAGATTTATGTAAAAATTGTCTATCTTTGGATTCGAAATTCTGAAAACGTTATTCGTCTCCCAACTACATTTTTACAATGCAAAAAATGTTCCAGAGTACCTTGTCAAGAAATGTAAAAATATGTTTTATAATATTTTTTCTGGAGTTTGAGAATTGTCGGATTCTTGATAATAGCAATTTACAAAACCCATATTTAGATTGTATACAAAATAATCTTTGGCTCTAGAATATATTCATTTTTTCATTGCTCATCAAATCCCCATCTTTGAATTCAGCATAAATTAAATTTTCCCGATTCAGATTTAGGTTTGACAAAATTGAAACCAAAATAAACTTCTCCCGATATGTATTTGCGTATAACAATAAGATATAGACACACACACACAAATTACTTCGTATAATACTCGGGGTTGACATTTTAGAGCACAAGTGCTGTGTCCAGGAATACCAAGGGCACGACAGTTTAAAATTTAACTTAAAACAAAATTAAACCAAAACTAGTTCTTCTAGTGTAAAAAAGATAAATGCCGCAAGTTTTACTTCGATGCTGTGCTTCTTTTTTTAAATGAAATTTTTTCAATTCCTACTATTAGCTCACTCTCTCTACATATTCATATATTTATCTGGTTCAAATTTTCAATACTTAATAAAATACTTTCTATTCATACAATTAAGTTCAAATAATTTTTTTAACCTTTTAGTGGATGACACTTGATGTTAATACAGTTTTTTTTCAAATATGAATTAATTAAGTAAATTTAATTTAATTAATGACTGATTTTCGATGCCAACATACATTTGACTCCATTATTGTAACAATGTAATTGTAAAAAAAAAATGACATAAGTTGGCGTCGAAAAACGGTTTTTTAGCCAAAATAGCCAAACCAGTTTGTATTATTATAACAATGCGGACAAATCATGCTATTTATCATGACTATTTTAGTTCACTCTCTCCCTACACACACACACATCACACACACACTATATATATATATATATATATATATATATTATTTAAATTTTCTTATTTAAATAAATACATTCTGTACAAAAATTAAGTTAGGAATTACTATATTTTTTTATTATTTGTTCATAAATATCTTATATTATCATAAAAAGAAAAATCAATCCTATGGAACAAGATATAACGTACTTTTTATTTTCAACTACATAAATAATTATTTGCTACCAGTAAGATTTAACCCTCCGGGTGGTTTGCTTCCTCGTGAAAAATCATTCCGAAAGCGCTAACTTTTATTTCGCCATCTCCTTCAAAAGTGCCAGAATTCATTCCTTTCCCCCTTTTAAAACTTGGGACGGTCGAACGGGGACAATTCTTTGACTTAGTTCGGCCTCTTTGTCAAGTGAGAATCGGGAAACTCGTTTACAGCCAGCTGTTAAGTTGCTTTGGGCAACCTTGTATCAAAGTTACGTAGCAAATACAGAGGCCGTCTTCTTCTCACACCACATCAAAAACGAACCACCAAAATTATATCTACACAATACACACATAACCTGGTCTCGAAACACCAAATACCTAGGAGTAATCCTTGATAAAAGACTCACTTTTAAACAACACATTATCCGCATTCGCAGGAATTTTAATATTTCCGTTGCTAAAGTTTTCCCCTTAATTGCATGGAAATCCTGTTTATCCATAAGAAACAAGATGCTTATATTTATAAACTCGTTCTAAGGCCAATATTAGCATACGCGAGTCCAATCTGGGGCCACGCAGCCTATTCTAATATCAAGATGCTGGAAACAGCACAAAATAAAACCATTACCGACTCTACGTGGTACATGATAAATGAAGATCTCAGAGCCGCACTTAAACTAAAAACATTAAAAAAAATTTTCAAAAAGATCTCCATTAAATTTTTCGAAAATATAGATTTTCATTCTAATAGAGGAATCGCTCGGATTGAAAAATATAATATTAATCCTCCTTTCAATGGACCTCGCAATATTTTACTTTAATTCACTACTTTCAAAATTTGGCAATCATTAAACTTCAATTCTCTCATAATTATCTGGACTCGCTCTAGACCTATGGGAACAGAGCAGCCCGGCCAATAGCGAAAGGGATCTGGTAACGCCTCGGCGCCCAAATCTCTTTCTGGTCGTGGAGGTATATTTATAGAGCACTTAGTCCTTTCGGACTCTAATCTCCTATCCTGGAATGAAGATGACTGTGACGAGTTTTACCAATAACCATTTTAAAGAGGACTTAAAATTTAAAAAGATAATAAGGAGAATTAATAAAAATGAAAGAACTTTACAAAATAAACAAAAATCAGCTCTTTTAAGAGTTCAAAAACAGTACGTGAAAAATCAGAAAAAGGGCGGAGTTTAGATTAGCTAATCTGGGTGCAGCAAGGTACCGTTGATCAAAAAGTGCGGGAAAAATATTAGGGAGTGGAAATCGGAGCGTGAAAGTGAGAGGGTGCATTCCTATTGGCCGAACCAAGAGTTCAGCTAATAGGGTATATATAGTTTTGAGAAGGTGGAGAGCCAATCAGAGAGTATCTACTATTAAACTGAGTCGGGTCGCAGGAAAATAAGAAAAGTTAGTTGAAATCTGGGTTGACCAAGACATCTCTTGGTCTTCTAACAGAGAAATGAGAGTAGTAATTTGGAATATCACTTATAGACGGGTTATCATGCCCATCTATATTATTAAAGAAGATGGTAGCTAATTTACGAATGGTTTGTCTTACTGTTGGGATATTACATGACGCTCTAATATCGGCAGTTCTCATGTACCAATAGACATCGAGAGAATTTGTCTTAAAATAATACTTTGAGAGCTTTCTAGAAGATTGATGTTGGTTCTTGCTGCATGGCCCCAGACTGGAAATGCGTAGGTGAGAAGTTTGAAGATCACTGATATGGAGGATCACGGGTTCCAATTCGTTGCGTATCAATTGTAATTTTCTCTTCACGTTACCAACACAAATTTCATCAAATAGTTTTCAATAATAAAGATTTCTGAAGAATTTAGTATAAAGACCTGTTTTAGTATTTTTTTTATTCGATCTATTCCATCCTGATATAGAAATCCTAAAATAGTATTTGCTTGGATAAGTAATTTATTCTTCTAAATATATCACTTAAGATTAAAACAAAGTTTCTCTCATCTTAGGGACACCAAATTTGCAATGTTGCTGTTGTTGAAAACTTAGCAAATATTGCAAGGGACAATTATACGTATAACAATATGCCGGTGTATACTTCCTGAGAGATAATAAACATCAATTACGTAAAACATTGCTCTGCAGTTTCCTTAATCTGAAAGAAAAATATGAAACCAATATAAAGCTCCACAAATAAATCATATTTATTTTTATCATAATAAATTAAATTTTTTGTTACGTTTCCATCGTCTTTTTTTTTTGTATTTAAACTAAAAATTAAAGCAATCTGTGAAAATTACAATTTGTTATAATCAATGTTTGATAATTTGTTTTTCTAATGGGATTTCATATAATTATAAGATACTCAAAAATCTTCTTCTTTCCCCTCGCGGTTGGATCTTTTCATATATTATAATTTCAAATATTATAATTTTATTTTCCCCCTTTCTAATGTGTGAACTTATTTGTTCAAAATTTATATTTTTCTATATTTCCTGAGAGAGTTTTTGTAAAAATGGTTAATTTTGACGCACTATTTATATTCTCAAAAAACAGGGCATTTCAGTATTACTCGTGGCCTCAGATATCATTTTGCGTCATCCACTGAATCAAATTGAAGAACCATTAACTCATCGTTGGCCAACGCAGCACCGGATTTGAACTCAAAGCTATTCTTATAAGTAACTGACTTTCTAACCTCTTAGCCACCAAGCTGCATCAACACATCAATACTAAATTACAAAAATAAAACAACAAATTACCAAAGAAATCATGTACTATTATAATCTCATGTAATTTACTACATTTTCAGCTCTCTGGATATTAGATTTAACCCCATGGAAATTGTTTCTTTCGTGATAAAAAGTAATACCCGGGTAAAGGAACATCAAGGCAAAGAATCTTATATTATAAATAGTTCTTTTGTATATTTGCATAATATATTTATTTTCACAAATTTTATCATGTTGTGCTCTCAAACTCACAGACTCATAAATATTGATTCAAATATAATCTGGAAATAATGATTAAAACAAGAGAATCAATATATCTGGCACATCGGATTATCTTGTTCCTGTATATTTCTAAACTGTTTTTACAAATACATATTACTTGAAAATTTAGAGTATATGTTTTTATTCTTCATTATCCTGTAGATAAAACGAAAGAAATGGTCGAGGTTTGTTAAACTTAATAAATGACAAGAAAGTTTGGTCCATTAAAAAGAATTTCTCTGTTTAAGAAGAAAAATGTCTAGAATTTAAAAATTTTGAATTAAAATATAGATATGTAAAAAAAGGAAAATAGGAAACAAAAGCAGCAAAGGAAAAAAATTACAAGCATTTTGCAATAATTTAGACATTTTTACATGGTATTATTACTCAATAAGAACCTTAATAAAATACAATTAAAACTAAATTAAAAATATTAAAAATAAAAAAAATTATAAAGTTGGTACTATATGTCGCCTTGAAATATAAACAACATAAAACGTAAAACGTGGTTTAATCTAATATCCAGAGAGCTCACAATTATACTTACACAATTACATCAGACTATAACTATGTACATCATTTTATTGTGATGAAGCTACGAATGAATATCAGTATAAGGCATGCGTTGTGGTACATATTGGTGGCTGAGAGGTAAAACAGTCCGTTGTTAATGCAAAGGGCTTTGAGTTCGAATCCGGTGTTACTTTGGTCAATGATGAGTTATCGCCAAACTGACTCAGTGGATGACGTAAAATGACATCTGAGGCCAAGAGAAATAGTTAAATGTTCTGTTTTTTTGAGGATATAAATAGGGTGTTAATATTAACATTTTTTTTTAAATTTCAAAGGAAAGTTACTTCGAAAAAATAACAAGTTCATTGGAAAAGGGAATTGATAATATTTTTTTACTAAAAAATCATTAAAATATACAAAAGCGCAGGAAAAGACTGTGTTACTGAGGGTTTTTCCTCTCCTTAAATCTTCAATTTAAAAGGGCCCGACTTTTCCCCCCTCACTGCTGTTGGTTGAAATAAACATAACTTATTCGATTGAATCTCTGTTTTGGAACCCGTTTCATAAAGCTGTGTTTTTAGCATCATCTACTGAATACTTAAACCACTTTCTTTTTTACATTATATTGGCTCTGAGCGAAAAAAATATTATTAAGTTTTATTAAGCTCTCTTATATTTGAGAATTTACAAAAATTATAAGGAAATGGGCTTATATTACAAAGCTGTCCTGTATAAGGATTATTGTTTTAAAAACCTCATTTTCATTGTATTTTTGTTTAATAAATTTAGTAATTTTACATTTCCTTTCATTTCACTTTAATAAGTTTTTGATATTTGATAATATCTACAATATTCTAAGGCCCTTATTTTAAATATTAAGTAACATAATTCTCTGAATATGTTCTCTTACCAAGAAAAAATAATTTTCTCTGTATATAGAAAAGTCTTTTCAAACAAACTTTTAATATATTGCTAAAATAAAAAAGGGGATAACTTAAAATTAAAATTCGTGAAAGAAAAATGTATACGCTGTTAATATACAAATACATGTATATCACGCATTTTCAATGTTTCCTTTTTATGATTTACATGTAAGCATTTTTTATTTTCTGTAAACTTAAACACTATTAGTTTGATATAAATAAACTTTCTTCACATAAAAGTAACCTTTACTAAGAATTTTCCGTATTTTATTACTTATTTGAAAAAGGATAGAATAAATAATTTTAGATGAAATTAGTTTTAAAAACAAAAAACAAGGTTATTTCGTCTATAAATTTCATCCCGTAATCCATTATTCGATTCTAAAAAAAATCAAATATTTTTTATTACTAAAAAAATACATCAAATATCTATTTATTTCGTCGCACTTTCAACATTCCCGTAATCGTTAACGTAGCGTGCTAAAAGGAGAGTCTTTTTTCGAATTAAGCATCATCATAAATATTCGGGGTTTTTTTTTTCTTTCAAAATAATCCATTTTAGCCCTTTTTCAAGTCGGTGGGTTGCATTGGTGTTTTTTTTCATGAATAATACCCAATGGCCAAGTTCCTTAAAAACAAGTTTTTTTTTTTAAACAAAAGGGATTTTAATATTCTTTTCCTACTTTTTTATAGGATGTTTGCGCTTTTGCCAAAATTATGATGAAAAATTTTAGATGCTTTTTTGAAAATTATATTAAAATATTTTGGTTTCAAAACAATTGTGTTGAAATACCCCATGGGGATAAAAAAAAAACGGTTAGGGTATCGATGCTCCCCTTTTTTTGATATATATAAATCCTTGTTCAAACATTTTTTTTTGTTTGTTTATAAAAGATGAAAATTTTAATTCAATCAAAATTCATGGGTATCCTCAAAAGTAGAACTCAAAAATATACAAAAAAACTGAACTAAATATATACTTTAACACTTGAAAAAAAATTGAAAAGAAAAAGTTGTTCCAAAAAGAAATTTCGCAGAAGGCTTGTGGATGCATTTTAACACAAGTTTTGATTTTTACAATAATTTCATTTTGACTGTATTTTTTTGGTCAACCCTTTTGTGTTCCGGGGAAGAAAAGAATAAATGGGAAGGTATGGCAGTATGGGGGTTATATTACGTCACACTATAAAGCAACAAGAGGCTTTTGGGTTTCGTAATTTTGAGCCCCATTTTAGAGATGAGGATAAAACCAAAAAATGGTAACTCCCTCTAACTACCTCACTGACGGGAGGACATTGAGCTCCAACAGATTTAATGTCACGAATCCCTACACTGTGTTTTCTTTTGTGGCACCGTGGGAAATTAATGACATGTGACAACAAGCTCGTGTTTATAACCACTAGGCTGTCGTCTCCACGTGAAGGTATGAGAACAAATGGGTTAAAAATGTTTTAATTCTTTGAAAAGACAAATTTCATTTAATATTTATGTAGTTTCCAGGATAATTATATATATATATATATATTACACATTGAATACAGAAATTTTCGAATATTACCAAGATTAGCAGACAAAGACAAGCAGCAGCGGCATGTTGGAGGACACAAAGACAAAGAGCAACCGTTATTTACATTCTTACATGATGAAGGCAAGCAGACAAAGAGGGCGATTACACAAGATTTCTGCTTTTATTATTTATAGTAGTTTTGATTGGATAGAATGGGCGGGACAGGGATTTCGGACTGGCCCATCACGATTAAGATTACAGTTTTTTCTTAAATAAAAAAAAAAAAACGTTTGTTTAAATATTAGTACAAAGAGTTCATAAAAAGGATACTAGAGGGAATTATATATATTTATCATGTATTCATTTCTGTATACAGTTGAAATATTTTTGTAATAATGCGTTATGTTTTTACTTAAATTGTTTTGCCAAGCTATGTTTTTTTCTAACTAAAAATTTTTGTCAGTTAAATCTGTACGCGCACGCGCGCTTCGCTTTAAGAAAAAAATACTTACTGTTATAACATAAGCTATTAACTATAGAAATTTTTGTATAGGATGTCTATTATGTACAAGTAAATCTTATATTATATTTTTAAAAAATTATTTAAAGAAATGAATAATTTGAAAGTTATTTGACATGGTTAAATGAGATATATATTTGGAAAAGTATATATGTATGAAATTATAACAACTGACTTAGTTAGAAAAAGGTGTTAAAATAATGAAACATTTTTACTTGAAAAAAATATTAAATATCATTCATAAATGTGTTGATAAGCTGAAATATAGAGACTGAATATTCCGAGTGTCCATAATTAAAGTTGAAATTTACGAGCAATCTGTAGCAAACTTTTACAGCGTAATTGTATTAAAATTGGGTAATGGCAGAGAGAGAGAATGAAATGATAGGAATTTTATCCAGTGAAAAAAACAATGAGTATCAAAATCCACTCCTAGGTAGCATATCATGTG